>JAVQJF010093891.1:0-14594 GCA_036023855.1 Gadopsis marmoratus
ACACAGACACACACACACACACACACACACACACACACACACAGACAGACACACACACACAGACACACACAGACACACACACACACACACACACACACACACACACACAGACAGACACACACACACAGACACACTCTGTCTACAGAGACTAAACAGTCCTTGGCTCTTGGACACCGGTGCTGCAGCGCTATCTTTGTATGTTTTCGTGCTGTCTGGGTCTTTTTTCTGCAGCTCTCTCAAACACTCCTGTTAATGTTCCACCAAGTTAATGTTCCCCCCACCCTCCTGTTTCTTGCTGTGCAGTTTCCTCTCGGTCTTCAGGATATCAGTGGTGTCAAACAGGAAGTAGTGGAGAGTGGCTTCCTGTGCCATAAACCTAAGGCAACATAATGGTGCCAATGTAAAAAGAAAAGTCAGACTGTCTATTAAATATTCAGCAGATACAACGAAGAGCTCACTAGAGCGTAACATCAATTTTTAATTAAGGACCTCGAGAGGCGTCCTTTTGCGTTTTCTTATTTTGTGTCTTATTTGAGTGTGTGTGTGGCTTTAACAGTTATAATTACATCATGCATTTCAGCTGAACCGAACATGTGCCATACAAAATTAAATATTCCTGCCATAATGCATTCAGCTCCATATCAGCTTGGAGCTCAATGTCATTTTAATTACAGTGAAGGAATATTATTGCATAAAACACGCAGCACCACAGACGCAGTGAGGCCAGCAGTGTGTAACAGCAATGCAGCCTTGCTGATATATGACCTCAGATTAATGACCAAATAGCATAATAAGGTATAAACTCACTGTAAAATGTATGAATACTACTAACTCTGAAACACACCGTACGCACATAAACTAAATCATAATCACAACAACATTTACATTTAACATTTAAGCCTGTTGTATTTACAAGTTACGTTACAGCTTGTCTACAAAGTGGGAGCAACCGATGTTTCCTAGCAACCAATTTACACATGACTTAAGTCTGCACTAGCTAAGACAAGTTTAAATGGTGCAACCAGTTTTAGGAAATCACTAGTTTGAAACTAGCCTGTAGTTACTAAGAGCTTAGGACTTTACACACAAATGTAGTGATAGCTGGATCAGTCAGCAACACACTCATATCTTCGTCACTCGGATCACCTGTATCACTCAGCTCACATAAAACATATTTATACTTGTTGTCCCATGTCCGTCAAGCGCTGAAATGTCACAACTATGTGAGGTATGAAGCCCTCAGCACACAGTGATTGCACCACAAACTTTAAATAAGCCTACTCAGCACAACTGCCAACGAACAGAGGAAGACTGAGCAACCGCTAGCCAGACGGAGTGACGTCTGTGAACGTGTAACAGACTGAATGACATTTGAAAATAAGAAGTGAAAGAGCAAACACAGAGGAAAGAATGGCGAGGAAGATGAGTGTGACAGTGTATTTGTGCGAGTGTGCGTAGTCAGCTGACGTCACAGTGACGGCCGCAGATGATTCAGCCTGTTTGTGTTGGAGCGTGATGGAGCTTTTACAGAGGTGGAGAAGATTTAAAGACGTTGACAGCTCAGGTAGGGTGAAACGATGAAAGACTGGAGAGACACCCACTCACAAAACATCCACCTCATGAACACTTAGCCTCATAGCATTTTATTGCCACTTGACTTATTCTGAAGTGTATGAACAATTCCTAACCAAAAGGCACCTTAAGAAGGATTCTAGATAAAGAAACTCAGCAGATGCAGTTGATGTTTTCCTGCAGCTTCACTTGTTGTAGGAATAACAGTTCCTTGAGAATAGACAAAATAAGGTATATCACCCGACTGGTGTCATGACAATGAGACAATTCACGGAAAGGACTTTGTGAAATTGTCTCAAACCTTTTGCATATGAGTGCAAAAAAAAGAGATATTTCAGAACCAATGAAAGGTTAAATGAGTAATTAAGATGAATTATTTGCATTAAGAGAGAAAATGCATAAATACATCATGGAAAGGAGGATAGACAGAATGAACGATGGATTTGACACAACCCTTCCAGCTGAGCCGACCTCCCTGTGGAGGAAGATATGATAAAACTATTGTCCTATGAGACAAACACTTAGTGTTTGAGCAGCTGCAGAGAGCTAGAAAAGGACACGGTGGAACATGAGATGAGTGCGTCTCGGAGCAGTAATGTTTAGCTCTGACACAAACAGAAACTGGATCTCTTACCTTTAGTAACATGGGAACATGATAGAGGGAGCAGAGAGAACAAGACCCTGCAGTTTGGACGGGGTGACAACATGCATGAAGCCGTGACTGGGAACAGAAACCAACACACTGTGATATTAGCTCTCCTTCACCTGGACGTGGCCATAAAAGAAGTACAAACGTGTCTCCAATAGAGACGCACATATATACCAACACACAGATAGAAAGATACAGTGCACACACATGCAGACACACACACTCGGCAGTGAAACTCCACACCGTCCCTCTGTGCTGCCTCAGCTTACGTCGTGGTACATGAAGTAGCAGCTATTCCACGGATGGAACTGACAAATGCCCCTACTGCTTCTAAATGAGGAAGACTTTGACAGCAGAGAAGAGGAAAGTGTTTTGACAGAGGCAGAAAGGAGGAAGTATAATGATCATTTGCGTCCTCACACACTCAGATTTACAGTCAGGTCCATAAGTATTTGGACAGGGACACGCGTTTTCTTCTTTTGCCTCTGTACACCATCACAGTGGATTTGAAACGAAACAATCAAGATGTGATTGAAGACTTTCAGCTTTAATTCAAGGGGTTTAACAAAAATATCACGTTAACCGTTTAGGAATTACAGCCATTTTTATACAAAGTCCCCCATTTGAGCCCAGAGGCTCAAAAGTAATTGGACAAACTGACATAATTATAAATATGAGGATTATTTTTAATACTTGGTTGAAAATCCTTTGCAGTCAGTGACTGTCTGAAGTCTGGAACACATGGACATCACCAGAGATGCTTTGCCACGCTTTTACTGCAGCCGCCTTCAGCTGCTACTGGTTTGTGGGTCTTTCTGCCCTCAGTGTTGTCTTCCGAATGTGAAAAGCTGCTCAGTTGGGTTGAGGTCAGGTGACTGAGGGCGTTAACACACTAGGTAAGAGGGGTGGAGCTGCTCGTGTAATGTTTAGTGAGTACCTGTTTTGGACTAACCAGTAACTATCCTGTCCAAACAAGTAGTCAAAAAACATTATTCTCCAGCTTTCTTACCTAGTCATCCAGAGAGACGCCCTCAGGGGACAGAGCTGGCTCAACAGGGGTGTCTAAAACCCAGAACTCAACTAAGCCCTGCACCAGTTGGCACTTCATTTCCCTCTCAAGCTCATATTTATTTATTTATTGGCACCTTGGGTCGGTGTTCTGATTCCAGCCTCCTGTCTACATGTCGAAGTGTCCCTGGGCAAGACACTGAACCCTAAGTTGCCCACGGTTGTGCGTCTATCCTGACCTGTCCCTGACCAAGACAGGACAGGGATGTGCACTGGAGTTGGACCCCGGTCGCCACAGAAGGCTGACCGCTGCTCCAGCTCCCCTGGAAGAAGGATGGCCGGATGGGTCAAAACCAGAGGATACATTTCAACGTGTGTATGTGTGTGTTTGAGCTGTTCTTTGCATATGTGTATCATGATTGACCATTAAACGACCAAAGGGTCCAATTATTATTATTATTTATAGCTACTCTGAAGCTACTCTGCAACACACAGTGAATCACGCTCGCGACATGTCGCCATGTCGGGTTCACAAAGCTCACAAAGACCCCGGACGAGCACCCAGTTATAATATTATAACTGTGTTAACTGCTTTCATCTCTTACTCTTCAACTGACAGTTCACTTTCCACACCTCAGTTTAGCTGCTGTCAGCGCACAAACGTCCACTTTAACTTTTACCACTGACACTGCTTTCATCTGTTACTTTTCAACTAACAATTAATCTGCTATCAGCGGTTACACGTCAGCTGACAGTTCAACTGCTTCCACCCGACACTTCCCACCCTTTCAACCTTCACCTTTGGAAAAGCACTTTCAGCTTTTCTAAGTTCACCAGCCTTCACTGCTGGCACTTCAACCGACTCTTTAACTGACAGTTGGTGAGTATCCATCCACCTGTTTTTATTTGCATTTTCAATTTGTGCATAAAAAAACCTGAGTGGAAAAACAACACATTCCAGAGCTTTTGCTGCGTTGCTGAGGTGGAAACAGACTTAGCCTATAAATCATGACAACATGAAGCATGTGACTAAAATCATCAGCTCTGTGTGGCGCGATGAAGAGGCTGTAACCTTCATCTCATTAATACGTGAAGCAAACATAAATGTCATATTTCACTTTTTCTACATTGTTTTTCACCGTTTGAGGTTTGACTGGCGCTGATTTAATCACATCATCTTGCTGTGTATTTCCCAAAATGTCAAACTATCCCTTTGATTGCTGCAAGTCTTTATATTTTGGTATGATGTCTTTGTCTATGGTAGCCTCCGGATCCTGTTGGCAAACCAAAAACATTGATATATTGTGGCGACAGGTTACAGCAGACTGAGGACCAGAAGGAAAGAAATGAGGAGTAACCGCTGTTTCTCCTCCAGTGTTGATCAGCTCACGTCAGCTAAATACAACCAAAAGTGCGAAAAAGTATTAATGCATATTTACCTAAACTCATTGCATGCAACAGCAAACACTTCCAATGAAAGCATTTTCCAATCAATAGCTAATGGATGCAGGTCTGCAGCGCTCTGTGGAGCTGCCTGGGAATAAGAGGCCAAGGATTAGATGGCTCCAGGTCTGGGTACATATAAGAGGATTGGTTGTGTGTCCAGTAGTCCGTGGGGGAAAACAGACAGATGAACAGTCAACTAGCTGTAAGTCTGGAGTCAACAACAGTTTATCATAATCTGCCTTCATCGTTTTCTGCTCCTCAACCAGCAAACAAAGCTCGTCCCTGTTTCGTTGTCATCCAAAGAATCTCATCAGTGAATTCCCAGAAATCTTTCCTTGTGTGTTACTCTGTATGTTCCATCTTTCTTTGCTCTCTAACCTGTGTATGTTGTTATTCATCGCCTCCACTATCACTCTCCTTGCCACCCTCGTAGCAGACAATATGAAAGAGGTTTACTGTAATCACTCCTCTAATCACCTTTTCCCCTCTGAGTACCCCCGTTTCTCGTCTCTATAATGAGGAAAATTGTAGGTCATCAGGCAGAAGCCTCTGTGAGCTGAACCATTCAAATCAGGCCTTCACATACAGACCCCCCCCCCGATAAATCCATAACAGAAAGCACCACAGCTGATGTTTTAAAATGGGAGAATTGCATCATTTTCATGGTTTCATGGGGGTATGAGAACATCTATATGGACTGACACATCAGTCCATCACCCATGTTTTCATGCACAAGTCAAGAGGAATTTAAAAAAGAAATGCAATGTGAATGTGGTCTGCTTTCATCAACTGAACCGTAGTAAATAATAAGAAATGTCCCTGACAATGGACTGAAATACCCACGACACTGGTGTTATAACCATTTCAACAGCGGTCAGCGTGTCAGTGATGCTATTGACTGAAATATTACAGTTACATATCAGTTGCTGCAAGACGGAACTCATGTTTAAAGTGACAACAGACGACGTTTCTGCTTCAACTTATCATTAAGTAAATGTTGATCATACAATGTAATATATATAAAATAATGACACCATTGGCATTTAGGCTGGTTTCCTATAAGCCTCGCCTTCACTGTGCATTTCTGTCGATCTGCCGGGGAAACAGAAGAATCGACTTACGGCACAAAGCAAGCAGGTCAACCAAAACAGGAGAGGAATAGGGCTTTTATTTTCCAGTAGATATGGGTAGCTATACCCAGCTGAAATGACGGTAGAACAATCGGAGTAAAAGTGAACAGGGAGAGTGATAAACAAGAAGGAACCTCAGAATGGCATTCACTTGATGGAGAGCGCTGCAGGACTTAAGAGGGTTCACTAAACAGTTATCTATTGCCATTTGAAGCAATGGCGGCTAATTCTGCCAACAATTAAACAAGGAAATAGAAAAACAAGACAACGCACTTCTTTTTGGACACACATAATAATCATGATGATCTAGAGGTTGGGTTGAATGAATATTCTTCCAGGCAAACTCTGATTTTAGGTTAGTTAGTGAGCTTTATAGACATATTTTTGATCTTTGGAGAGAACCAGGCTAGTTGTTCCCCCCTGCATCCAGTCTTTGTGCTAAGCTAAGCTAGGCTACGCTAATCAACTTGTGGCTCTGGCTCCATCTTTAACGCACAGATACGAGAGTGGCATCAATTCTCATCTAACACTCAGAAAGAAAGGAAATAAGCATATTTTCCAAAATGTCGAACAATTAGCTGTCATTCATCCCTTTTGAATCATGATATTATAATTTGCATGTAGGCATTTGAAGTGACAGCCAGCAGAGGAAACTGGCTCTCATCCTGCCACAAAGCAAAACACTCCTCTTCAAGTCGCACAGAGAAATGTGTTTCCAGTTCAAGGCAGAGAGATTGCTGTGTTTCACTCACAGCCACACTCCAGCTGCACGTTTCATTTTCACTCACACTCAGGATCCCGACTCCATGTTCACCGGGCCTGTTTTTCACTACTCACACACACACACACACAAACACAAACACACACACACACACACACACACACGCACACACACACACGTCATGCACGAGCAGACAGATTTTTTGCACACGTTCTCTCACATTGTCAAAGCTTCTCTCTTCATTTTCACAACCATCTAAATTCACCAAACAGCTCAACAGTCCATTTTCACGTAACACAAAGACGTTTTACTTCTTGCAGAATCTTTCCACATGGGAACCATGTCTTCTTCCCTCTTCCTTCTTTTCTCTCTCTAATGCTCTCTTCTTTGCTCCCCCCTCCTCCCCTCCTCCCCTCCATTCCTTTCCCATGTTAATGTCCTTCCCTTTCAACCTCAGCTTTGTCTCTGCCCCCATTTGGTCACTTCTCAGCCAGATCTCCATCAGTGCCCTGCTTCCCATCAGCACTGCTGGTGGTATCATACAAGATTCCCATTCTTGTGATCTGGGTTTGATTCCCGGGCAGTGCAACACATTATGGTCAGAGCTTTGTCTGTGGAACTCCAGACTAAAATATCTCAACAACTTCTGGACCACTACATTTAATGATCCCCAGAGGATGAACCCTCCTGACCTTTCCTGTAGCGCCATCATCAGGTGAAAACTTTAACGTGTCCACTACTTTGGTTCATGACTTACGGACAACCTCTCAGAGTTTGGTCTACTACTGCACATATTCACTGTAAAGTCTTTCCAGAACTAGTGAACCAACCCAATGTGAACAGCACAGAAAGAATACAGTTATAAAAAATATGCTACTGACTTAATTCTCATCCTCCACGTGTGTCCCAGTGAAGCACACTCTTACCCCTCCTTCCCGTAGACGCAGTGCCTTCCTTTTCCACCACTTTCATGCATCAGCTGAAATATGAGACGCCGTGTCTCCTCCCTTCCAGGCCGTTTTATTAACCAGTCCTACTTGAGGCGTCTACTTCTCACATGAGAACTCTCTCATGAACAACCACGAGAATTTGCCTTTTTCTGCTCATTTTGATCCCACAACCACAGGCAGGGCGATGTGGGAAAACCACGCTGATGCGGCGCATACTTGTCCCTCCACCAGTAAATTCCACATAAGTAACATATGCATTTATACAGTTAATGAGCCAAATCAGAACAACTGTTTTCTGTTTCTATTGTTTTCTAATTAGAATTTTCCGGGCTGCATATTTTTAAATGACAAAGCTGCTAACATCTCGAGTCTAACACTCACGAGTTAGCAGATTGTGCAAAGTGGATGGCCTGTATATTAATTGCTATATCACAGTCTCACAGTGTCAGTCAGGCTGCGTGTACAGTCAGGTCAAAGAATGTAAACATGCACAGTTGACCTAAAATCATGTTCACCGGCTGCAGCTGCTCTGATAACCTGATCTCAGAAAACCAGCGCCTCGCTATGATTTATCTACACATGCACGCACACACGTACACACCCATGCATGCATGCAGGCACACAACTGTCAACACACACACAAAGGGACAAACCTGCATACAGAGTCTCTGTTTACATATTTCATGAGTTAGACATGCAGGTCTTACTGGAGAAATGCCGCTGAATTTTGTGCCCCAGGGTGCCATGTTTTACTGGTCACATGCATAAACGAGCTTATGGAAAGTGCTACTGTGACACACTTCCGTACACACACACGCACACAGCTGAAGATTGTGGTCTCTTACTGACGGGTAGGTGTCAAAAAGGCTCCTGATCTCACCTCGTGAAATGCAAAAGCTTCTAAGGTCTAGCACTCAAGGCTATTATGCTGCCATGCAAGAACCCCCCTGTCTCACACCATTAGACACACACACACACACACACACACACACACACACACACACACATACACACACACACACACACTCACTCACACTTGTGCCCCTTTCCAAACCACCGGCATTAGGGGAGGAAGGGAAAGAGAGGGGACATTTAATGGTGTGACACCTTTTATGGACGGGATAATGCCAATCAGACAACAACGCATGGCGATGACGGAACATCATCCTCATCTTCCACCTCATACACACAGGAGGCCGTGATGCATTCGAAGGTCTGAGGTTGAAACATGCCCATATCTGACTGTCTCGTGATAAGAGTTGTCTGAATGGGGAACATTGTGTCGTCTTGTCTCGCGATTCACCCTCCATCTTACCTTCAACTCTGCCTCAGTTTTACATCGACTCTCAAAACAAACGATAGAAATGTGCCTCCTGAATTAATGAAATAAAGCACACAAGCTACATTTAGAAGTGTCTCCTCAGGCCCACATAAATCAAACCAGAAGCATTCACTCAGGCCCCGGCCATTACACCTTAATAATGCACTATTTTAGCTCCCCTGACACACACAAACTTTCTTTCCTGTCTTGCAAATTTCCTTGCCTCAGTCTGGCGACCTAGTTTACAGCCCTCGCCTCTGAGCCACAGAGAGTTGGATCCTTTTGAAGATGCATTGAGCAGCACAGCATGACAAGCCCATTATAGAGCTGGAGGAGGAGACATCGCACAATTACCAACTGGCAAATCTAGAGGGAAAAGCAATGTGCACTTTTCCCTTAAAAATATCAGATTTTACGACTCAATAATACGTATTCTCACGTGTTAGGCTGCACACAATAATCTATTCTCTCTCTCGATGTGCAGGTAATATACAGCCTCTCAGTTTACATCAATGACCATGTGACAGACAGACATCCTCCAGTGTGACGCTCATGTGGATCCACCATATCTGCTGCTCCTGTATCAGATGGATGCTTCCTGTGCCAGTGCTCGGCAGCGTGCTTGTTGTCATTACTTTTTATTACACTTTTTTTTTTTTTATCAGTGATCATATGTTGATGTGCTCACAAACACACCTACACACTGTCTCACAATTTTCCTGGCCCATGGAAAGTTGCACAAGTTGGAAATTAGAGTGTAACAACGCGACATAATGAGCCACAGAGAAATCCACATCCTGCTGTGTGTAAAGTAAAGTAACACCACCAACATGGAATCAGTCACATAAACAGCGGTATTCAGACTTTTTGCACACTTTTGTGTTCTAGATTTAATTTAAAATGAAATGTAGGATTTTTTTGGCAATCCATTTTACACACATGGACATGTTGACAGACTGACGACTTGCAGGGCTAGTTGAACTACTGTACCTGGAAAGCTAATTGCTAACATGCTAGAATTTTACCAGCTTGCTAGCGTGTTAGCGGTCACAAATAAAGCTCTCTGAGCATATTTCTCTGTGACAGTGCTGTTTACTGCCCTCTGGGAATGTCTTCTCAGGATTGCACATCATTTTATTAAAGAGTAACATAGAGAGGGGAAAAAGCTAAATGAGCTAACACGCTTGCTAACTGTCAGATAGCAAGCTTCTTAATTCAGTTGCTCACTGGACACTATTCAAAAGACGTATTTGTACCATTGACTGTGTTGTAACTTACTGCAAAGCAGTTTATACTTCAACAGAGAAGGATGAATGAAAGTGGATGGTGACACACAGCTTCCTCCATTCTGGACTCTGCGGCTCTACTTTCTGTAAAGGATCAGATCATTCCATCGCAGGTGCAAAACGCAGCTATTTTAAATGCTGTTGTGACTGAGCATTCTGGGTTTGCACACCTGGATTTGGGCAGTTTCTCCCATTCTTCCTGACAGATCCTTTGAAGCTCAGTCAGGTTGGATGGGCAGCATTTTGCCACGCTCCAACTAGGACACGTACATGCAAAGCATCTTGCATCTTGCCCCTGAATTAAATACAACTTTCTTGTGAAGTATACTGACAAGTCCAGGAGCCATCATGGTGATTTTTATCCAAAGTTACATCTCATCCATTATAGGTTCATTATTGACTTGATGTCCTCACATGACATTATCTACACGTTGCTACAGTGTGACACGGTTAAAAGCTTGTTTCCATTTCTTCTAACTTCTACATCATCATGTTGTCCTAAACCTTTTCTGCCCATGCACACTTCAAGGACCTCTCTATATTTGGCTGCGTTCATCCATCCCCCAATTCTGACCAGAAGCACCTCCACAGCATGATGCTTCAGTGCCATGATTCCCTGTAGGTACTGTATTAGCCAGGTGATGAGCAGCACCTGGTTGACTCAGCAGAGAATCTTTTTCCTCATGATCTTTAAGTGACTTTTCGACAAACTCCAGGGCTGCACTCACACACCTTTTACTCAGTGATGGCTTCTGTCCTGCCTGATTGACAACGTGCTTCTGAGATGGTTGTCCTTCTGGCAGGTCCTCCCATCTCAGCAGAGGACTTCTGAAGGTTGAGTACAGTGACCATTAGGTCCTCTTTCACCTGACCGAGGCGTCATTACTGAGTTTGGCTAGCTGACCAGCTAGACCACTGAGATTCATTGCTAGAAAAGTACATTTAATCAATTTGATCAATTTGATTTATGGCACAATACAGTGCACAGCAGGGGGATAATACATAGTAACATTTTTTAAAGAAGTGATTGACACAGTTGGCCCAAGTATTTTATTATTAATAGCTCCTTTGGCATTGTTCAGGTCAATTTTAAACATGCTGTGGTCCAACCTCTTTTAACAAAACGCAACCTGGACCCTTCTGTTCTTAGTAATTTTAGGCTGTGGCTGAGAGGATAGTGCAGTTGTCCATTAACCCCAGGGTTGGTGGTTCGATCCCACATGTCAAAGTGTCCCTGGGTAAGACACTGAAACCAGAGTTGTCCCCGGTGGAGGCCAGCATGGCAACTGTGTCCCCATCGGTGTATGAATGTGCATCACCTAAATGTCTGTCTGTCTGCCCTGTGATTGACTGGTGACCAGTCCAGGGTGTTTCCCTGCCTCTTGCCCAATGTTAGCTGGGATTGGCTCCAGTTACTCTCTCGCCTCCAACTAGTTCAGAACGCAGCAGCTCGTCTTCTTACTGGTTCTAACAGACGACATCACATCACCCCGATCCTGGCTTCTCTGCATCGGCTCCCCGTTTGATTTAGAATTGATTTTAAGATTTTACTGATCACTTATAAGGCAGCTGGGTCTGGCACCAAGCTATATAGCAGAAATGCTGACCCCATATGAGCCAGTTCTCAGCCTTAGATCCTCAGGTGGGGCCTTCTGGTTGTTCCAGAATCGAGGCTTAAATCTAAAGGTGACCGAGCTTTTGCCATCAGGACCCCTCGACTCTGGACCGACCTGCCTGATGAGATCAGGCTGCAGAGTCAGTGACCTCTTTGAAATCACTTCTTAAAACACATTTTTATAGACTATCTGTCATGTGAAGTCAACGTTGTATTTTTATGGCTTTTATTGGTTTTAGTTCTTTTATGTTTTTTGTATTAATCTTTTATCTTGCTTTTGTTTTATTGTTTTCTGAGTCTCCTGTTTTTACCTTCTCTGTGAAAGGTGCTATATAAATAAAGTGTATTATTATTATTTTTAAATGATTATTTCGAGATCAATGGTTTGTTGTTGTTCTTGGACAGTTCATGTACTGTACAGAGGCATGTCTGCAGGCTTATTATCCAGAATCATAAACAGTAACAGTAACAACAGTAACCTTTGACCTAATAAAGTGATAATGGTTGATACATAACACAAGTGTGCATGAAAATACACTTGAGCAAACACACCCACACAAGTGCACGAAGGCATTCACAGAAGCAGCCAAGCAGAAAGGCAGGACAGTAGATCCTTGCTGCACTAATGAATCTGCAAATACACACACGTGCACAGACACATTTAAGCCTCTGCACACACACACACACACACACACACACACACAATTCCCTTGTACAACAATAGTGAAATATTAATCCAGGCTCACAGGCGGACTCTTCCTCAGTAAAATGAGTGGTGAAGTGAGCCGACGAGACGAGAAACAGTAACCTACAGGTTCTGGATGACCAGGGTATTTCACAATAAAAGCGCTCAAGTTATTTTTCATCTTTCATTGCACTATTATAATTTAGTAGCAGTCTTCTGGCTGTGTTCTGCTCTGCAGCCTGGCATGGAGGATGAAAAGACGGCTGTGTGTTAAAATAGAAGATAATCAGTGTGACAAACTGCCACCGCAGCCCTCCAAAACCCGTTTTTGATCCTGGAAAACATTTGACAAAGCACATTCCTGAAGAAAACTGGAAGCACACCAGCTTGTATTAGTGCAGCGCTATCTCATCACGCACAGATTCAATGTGACACAACGTTTACACAGTGTGCATGTAATAGGATGCTGCAGCTCAAAGTGCGTGTGATTCACCAGAACATCTTTCATTCTCTGTGTCTGAGATGTCACTGCTTCCATTGCTCTGCCATCATCACTGTTTACTGCAGCATCAGAGGAGTGTTTCACCTACTATACCATGGCATATACTGGAAGGGTATAGGGTATGGGTGCGTGATGCATACATGTTTGATGCAAGAGAAAAGGCCAACGTGTTTGTGAGTTTGCCTGTGTGACATGTTGCATGCTTAACTGAAACAAAAGAGATTGAGGAAGGTGCAGCTTCATCGTGCAGCCGAGTATAAGCTCTGCAGCCTTATGGAGGCAGTTTTATGCACATTAGCCGGAGCCAGAAGTGGGATACCTCGTGCATTTGTAATCAGAAAAGGGTTTTCACTCCCCGAAAAGCTCCTTAGTACAGAGACGAGGGAGAAAAGACAGAAGAGGATGAAAGCAGACCTGAAATAAAGACGTAAAGGGCTGTCATTGCTTGTGAGAATGTTGCTGTTGTGTGCATTATTTACATGGTCTGCAATGTGTTCCTGCCTCTGTGTGCGTGAATAAATGGATCTGTTGCAGGCTCTTCCTGTCCGTCTTTCTTCCAGGCTGCTTTCAGATGGAGGAACAGATCCATTCATTACAAATTCTGAAATGTGTGAAATTGAGGTTCTCTCCACGGGAGGTTTTCAGTAACTTCACCGTATCAGCGGGGGAATCAGCGCCCGAATCCACTTGACTTCAGCTCGAATTGTAAAAGCATCAGGCCTGTGTTCATCCTCTGGGGAACGGCTCCACTGGGACAGCCAGGCCTAAAGTACACATGAAGCCATCCAGCAGGTTCTCTTCAGCACGCTCACTGTGCTGCTGCGTGGATCACAAGCAAAATCTTTCAGTTTGAGCTGCAGGTACAAATCACTTTTTATATTTTTAAACCGATGAAAGATATTCGCTCTACCAGATCCTGTATCAGATACTTTCCCACAGTTCAGTTCAGTACAAGTGACAGCTGCTCAGAGCGTTTTACTGAATCACTGAGTACCAGCTGTGGTCCAACGGTCCACGCTAAGAGACAACTGGCACACACACACACACACTCACACATTTAATATTTATCCAAAGTGTTTTTAGTGTCCGTCTACACAGATATTACACAACAATCATGTGACAACATCAGTTGAAATAAAGAAATCCAAACACTAATGTAGGGGGCGCTGTCACCGCAGAAAGGTACATCAAACTTAATTTTCTTCTTTTTTGCAGTTTTGCAATTGCAGTTTTACTCAAGTCAAAACTAACACAGAGGACTTTATTTTTAGAAGAAATTAATTGTAACTTCAGTAGTAAATCAATAATTTAATGTCTATTTCAGTGCTGCAAATACGTAACCACATACAAACTACAAACACACACACTTATCTATAGAAAAACTTGTGCTTGACGAGTGTGAAAATGTAAAATCAGGTGATCAGATGCACACCGAAAATATGAAAACCTGCAAATACAGGAAACAGGATGAAAGAGGAAGATGATTATGACTTAACCCTCAGACATCACTTTAATTTACTACCCTCGTGAGTCATTAAGGACAAAAATGTCCATAGTGATGCCTGAGGGTTAAAAGAGGTACAGGTAGGCCTGCAGAGAGCAATACATTCACAATGTGTGTGTGTGTGTGTGTGTGTGTGTGTGTGTGTGTGTGTGTGTGTGTGTGTGTGTGTGTGTGTGTGTGTGTGTGTGTGTGTGTGTGTGTGTGT
>JAVQJF010093912.1:0-15557 GCA_036023855.1 Gadopsis marmoratus
CTCTCCTCCTTCTTCTGACCTACACCACCCCATTACACGCGCACACACACACACACACACACACACACACACACACACACACACACACACACACACTATCAGAAATGAAAAAAAGAAAAGAGGAAATGAGGCCAAAAAAACAACAATTCCAATGGAGTCTGGTGATTCATCCACGTAAATATAAGATGCTGCAGCCGACGGCGCTTTAAATGCAAATGCTGACATATCTAAAATGCATGTATGCCCATAAGATACTATTTTCAGATTGGGAATGGCATTTATCAAACAATTTGTATTATTAGAGTTGTGAAAAAAGAGCCAAGGCAATGTAAAATACGGTTTTGATATGGGATACAGCCAAGTACTGTGCTGTAAATTAGACTGTAAGTAAGTGGGCGATGTGTATTGAGCTCCTGTGCATGTGGCATGACTGTGTGAGGAAGTGGAGAGGCATCAGTCATTTCTTTTAAGGTGGCAGGATGTGTTCGTGACCGCTTGAGTGGCCCGTGTGCAGATTGCCATGACTATTGGAGGCAGTTGCCACACAAAGCTTTCCGGTCAGAGGACATCACTTGCCAGATGCTCTCTGGAGCGTGGCACATTTAAAAAAAAAAAGAAAAAGAAAATCACACCCACTAGCAAGGAGCGGCTTTTCCTTTGCTCTTCCTTCACGTAATGATATGTCAGCTTCAGTTCATAATCCCGCCTCGGGTGTCAGCACACTGAAGGCAAAGTAAGTTACGGCTGTGCAGCACTAACAGGTGCTACAAGAGGAGCGTTGTCCCCCGCCGTGTCCTTGGACATCCCAATGATAAGAGTGTGTATATTCATCTGTACTCAGCATACGCGCACAACAGAGTACATGCAATATGCAATGTGAAACCTGGACGCAGAGTGATTGCGGCAGCCTTGCACGGGAGCATGTACTTATGGAGTTATAATGTAGCTGCTTTAGCTGGAGAGGAGGTGGTGGTGAGTTTTATGACTCTGTAAATCAGAGGGAATGTGTAAACTCTGGGGAAACAGGAGAGGCTGCTTTCGGTCAGCAGAGGGGAGGGACGTGTGTCCGGGGAGGACAGCTTACAGGCTGAGAGACACAACCTCCGATTAAAGGCAAAGAAAGGTTGATACGCACAGTTAGCTTGCTACTGATGCCACCGATCCCTCCTCATGACTGCTAGCATTTTAGCAGGTGATGTTTTAAGGGCTTAAGAGGCTGCAGCTACGCTAGCAGCTCTGAGAGACTGTACTTAATTGCTAGCGCCATGCTAACATATGACATGCTGTTGTTTAGCAGGTGTAATGTTTACCACGTTCACCATCTTAGCTTAGCGTCCTAGCATGCCAACCATTTCTAATTAACACAAACTGACAGTTCAACTACTTTCAGACCTTCAACTTCATCCGAATCTTTAACTTCGCAAGTAAATTTTCCTTTTTATGTATTTATTTTTATTTACATTTTACTTTTCTCTTGGATAATATGAACAAGGCAGGATTTAGGTTTTTATATATTGATCAATATGTCTTCTATCTTAGAAGAGAAGCAAAATGGAAGACTTACTTTTAGTATTTTCCCCAGGAATGATTTATTTTCATCTATTTATTAGCAAACGGGGGCAGAGCTGCAGGCCAAGAGCAGATTTTGATGTTTCAGCGCTTCATTGACAAGAGTGGTGTGAAGACGCTCAGAGGAGCAGATTAATCAGCACATTTCAACTGAAATAATCGACTTCTCCCTCAACCTGAGACACTGTATGTTATGCGCTTTCTTTAATATGGATTTTATTGCATTTTGATGATGTATGCTGTCATTCTTTAGCTTTAACGTTCGCCTCGACAGTGATTGTGCTCAGGTCCTGAGACTCTGATGAGCCAAGCATCACATGTGCAATAGTTTCTGAGTGTACCACAGTAACCTCAAGAGGCGAGTATAGATTTTGGCCTCATCAGAATGCAGACGGGTGCACTTGATTCGACTTACTCAACCCTCAATACTGCCTTCGACATCAAACGCACCTCTGAAATACTTTCCAGCCAACAGAATCTGGAGGCCCGAAACCGGAAGCTTGTCAGTCAGTACAAAAATTCACATCAGCCAGCCATTGTTCAGAGAAGGAGGAAAAATCCTACACAGACACACGTCGTAATGTAAAAACAAGTGAGGGCGTCTTCACTAAATAACTAAATGCGGAGATCCAGACATCTGACAGACAGACAGACATCCGTATCAAAATGTGACCAAATTTATACAGAAAGATAAAATATATATGTATAAAATACAATACAAGGTACCTAAACTTAAAGATTTCCAGACCCGTGAAGCCTTTAGCATCACATCTAAATTGTTACTATAAATGCCAGGAGACAAAAAACAAATTCAACAGATTCTTGTTTAATTTTAGATATTAAGATTTTTGTAGATGACAAAACACCAGATTATGTTGAAAAATCAAGCATTTTTCAAGGGGTATTTTCGATTTCAAGCATATTCGTAATCTTGAAAACCTAACAGGTAAAATTAAACATTTTCTAAACTTTCAAGACTTTGTACGAACCCTGAAATTTGCATATGTGATTTGCTATTCCTGACAAGAATCATCTCCTCCTTTAGTTTTAATTCTTTGTAGATGGCTGCTGTGACTCTTCTAAATGCTCGCTGTTCTACTACTACTACTACTACTTCCACTATTTACTTCAAAGCCCTCCCACGCGTTAGACATAATGCTGTTTAACCTATTATAGTTTGTTGGCTGGCCAGAGCATGTTTGACAGTGAGGGGCTGAATAATCAACCAAGTGTGACAGGCTGAGCAGGATATGTGAGAGCACATCGAGTTGCAGAGAAAAGAAAATATAAAAAAAAATACACACATGCAGCAGCTATAATATTCCTGACTGCAGCCGTGGAAACACCCGTAATGTCACCTGCTTCCTTTCGGTGCAATTAAAAGATTTGCACCTTGTTTACAGAAGCTAACGGCAGCCGGGGATCTTCACACCATTTCCATACATTCAAAGTACATAACAAAACAGCTGCTATGCATATTATTTCAGGCTTAATTATCACAATATCTGCTGTCTCCGGTCAGTGTGGTATAATGTGGCAGAGGCGGGGCTGCTGCTCGCTCAGTTACACCAAGACTGACAACTTATTTTATTCTGCTATGAATCTATGAATGATCGCGGACAGTGTTGACGTTCAGCTAGCATCTCTTAAAAACTATTAAACTGCTTTCACTGCGTTTATATCTTATTCTTTAACTCGCCGCCAACTGGCACAGATCTTCAACTTTGAACAACAACAACAACAAGTCCCACACTGTTCGTACACAATTTACTACAACTGCTGTCGACGCTAATTTCTTTCAGGAGCCGGCGCTACAGCTCAAAACACTCAATTGCTATATTCTTTCAGTTTCACACAACTGACATCTTTCAGCACTTTCACTGAATATTTGACTTCACTAAAGACTTAATTCAGCCTTCATATTTTCTTTTAGTAGTTCAACCACTTCTGAGTGCAAACAGGTCAGTTTTCTTCGGGAAAAGTAGCCGTTGTTTTTGTAATATACTACAGATACATAAAACTAATCTGTAAGGTTAAATAATATCTGAGTTACAATGTAAAAGCTGTGACAAACAGCACCTTCTGGAAAAGCCTTGGACCTAACGCAATAAATCATCCGTGACAGAAGGAGTCGATTTAATAACGGCAATAACATTTCCCACTGCAACGCGGCTGTTTCATCAAACGTCAAACTCGGGTTTCTTCAGGGATCGCTTCGTGAAATCAGACAAGCACCGTAAAAGACAGTAAAGGTTTAATGTTCAACTCAACTTTATCAATCATGAAAAGGGGCATGAAACACATTGCTGTCTGTTTATGGCAAGAGTGTGGGATGGTTGCCCTTCCAACTCTGCATATGCCAGCAGTGTGTGTGTGTGTGTGTGTGTGTGTGTGTGTGTCAGCTCGGTGTGATTTGTCTTTCTTCACCACGTCTTCTGATCTGCTGCCAAGGGCCTGAAGCTTTCCCTGACTGTACGTCCTACTCTCTCACCTTCTGCCTCATCTAATGCTTTCTTTCACGCCGGAAAACATTTCCACTCACCAATTTAACGTCGATTCCAACACTCTTTGTTGGTTTCTTTTATTAAATCTATACCAGTTAAAGGGGATGTAGACGAATGTGTTGACATGTTAGAGATATATCTCAGATGTTTAATACTTTGACTTCACTTGGTAATGGCAGCACAGTGCTCCGTTCTTAACGTCACACGCAGTGAAACAATAGCTGGTTTTGTATTGTGTGTGCATGTATGGAAAGAGACAGGCAGTCACTCTCAGCTCCCTCGCTCTGCCGTTCTACTCCTCCAACTGGGTTGCTATGGAAACGGCAGCCTCAGAGGTCGGTCTGGCCGTTTAGGTTTTTTTTTTTTGAGGTCTCACCATCACAACACAGCCCCTTCAACAAAGTAATTACATGGCATGCTGGCTCGTTAATCTCCCTCTCTTTGTTTCATATGCGCCCCTGCTTCGGTCCTTCAGGTGAAGATGAGCAGCCAGAGTCTACAGCAAAATGAGGAATAATTTAACGTCGCTACAAATGGATTCACTGCACAGCTTTGAATCACGGGTTTAACTCTCACTCCCTCCATAAGTGTGGACAACGCTGAATTCTGCATAAAAGGTGTCCCCTAAAAACACTATCAAATGTGGCCCTCTCTGTGCTGCTGCATACAATTTCCCATTTTGAAACTGAAATCAATCAAGCGAAAAGGAGCTGGTTATGAAAGTGGACGTTTTGCTGAAATACTTTAATCAAAATGTTTTCTGACAGAAAGGAGGTATGAGGGAATATGGCTCAAATAGCTGTATTTTCACTCACAATTTCAAGTTTTTTTTTTTTTTTTTACAGGCTTTCTTGTAATCTGGTGTAATGTGAGTACCCTAGCCCCATTGAGGAACAGATAGTGTGTGAGGTTTAGCAGCAAACTGTGAACACGACAGCAGCGAAGGTACAGCTACAGTTCATCAGTTCAACTGCTGGGTAACATGACGGGAAGTTAATGCCAAAATTGCATTTGGCTGTGTAAAAACGCTTACCGGTATTTAGAAAAACAACAATAGTAATTTAATGCAAAAAAAAAATTTGATGAAACAAATCTTTAGTTTTACAATTTTTGTTTCAGAAAAGGAAAGGCTTGAGGTTCAATCTCTACCTTTGTTGTACCAGAATTTGCCCATACAAAAAGCTCATACACACTATATACCATGCTGAGAATATACAACACTTACACTTAGCCGAAAATAAAAAGCTAATAAATCTGCAAATAAAACTGCTTTGTGGTCGCGAGAGAGAATGAGAAACTCATGTCTACAAGCATCTGGTGTGCGTCAGAAACTGCATGTTTCCTCTTTGACTTCCAGATGTATTGGTGTTGATAAAAGTGTGTGTGAGAGTGTGATTACTCCGTCTGCTTCACACACAGTGGGATGAGCGAGACCTGGCAACCTTTGCATACTGATCAGGCAGAAAGAGACGTATTGTACCTGAAGACTATTCATTTATATAGATCTATATCATAATAGTTCAATAACAGCAAAGAAAAAAAAAAACGCGTCAAGAACGGCGTGGAAATTTTGCTTCCGGTTTCTAAAGTCACGGTGTTCTTCAGCTTTCCACATTTAGCAAAAGGTGTGTTTTATGATAGCTGCAATGCCGACGATAAAAAGGTTCACACATTTTATAAACTAGGTTTTGTAGGGGCCAGGGGAAGGAGAGCAGGAGAGCAGTTGTTATTTCAGTGACAGCGATTTTACTTCTAATTCAACATGAATAGTCTTCAACTTGTGTTTTTTAATGTTTCAGTCTCTAACTAAATCTACTTCTTGCATTAGCTAAAAGTTGCATTAAAATGTGAGTCTGGTCCTTGGATGAACAACACTGTAGGAAAGGCAGACTGGAAATGGGGGGCAGGTACAGTGATGGTGGCAAAAACATGGAAGAAAAGAAGGATTTGAACTTTGAGGGTTGAAAAGAGAACTCGCATTAAAAACTGAGTGCAGTCTGAGTCTTCAGCTCATTAATCTCATAACCTGAATATAATTCCACTGTGAAATGTACCTTCATTGCGAGAAAAGGGATTTCTCACATCTGAAATAGAGACGATATCATTTTTAAAATTAAACCTCTCGAGCGTAGCGAAAGAGATCGAAGGACAGCGCAATTTAAAAAGGGAGAGGGAGGGAAATGTAGTAAGCCAGCCTGCTCGTTATCAGTCGGCTCCAAAATCGCCCTATAATTAAAAGCACGAGGTAATGAACACGCTTGGGAGTCTGACTGGCAACTAATGCGCCTTGCTGTGAACCGATGGGCTCCCCCGTCTGCCCTTTTAAAGCTAGACTGAACGGCTCTGACTCACTACGAGCACCAGCTACCTCTGGATTAAAACACGCACACTTTAGGATTCAGAGCCTCACAATGAGGCTTTGAAATTCAACCTGTACAAGTGTTGATAATGAATAGCTTGTTGCTGTTAATATTTTCCAAACAACATTTCGTTGGGTTGGTCCAGCGGTGACTGGTTGGATCAGGACTTTCTCCCCACGTCCACGAGGGCCTAAAAGTTTCAAAGTTCAATATGTTGAACACGTTTGTGTCATGGCTGGCGTGGGGTGCAGCAGAGCTCAACGGAGGCAGGATATGGTTCACCTGTGTGAACCTTGCACCAGAACCTTGCACTCGCTACTTGTATTTCCTGTGCAAATAGCGTATGAAATATCACTAGTCCGCTGAATGGGCACAAATGATAAAAGCTAGATAAAGCCAATTGGAACAAACCACGACTGGCTGAAGCGACAGTTGGGTTTGGCTTATTCTTCAGTTCTACACAACTACAAGCACGTTACATGACAATTTGCTCTTGTCATTTCTATTAGCATTCCAGACTCACTCTGTCAGACTGGATCCGGAGAGACCCAGTCTGAAACATACATGGTGTGGGGCTGAAAGCTCATCGAGCACGAGGCAGTAATCCAACCAACCATGGCTTGCCAAACAATGTGCAAATCTCTCCAATTCTGTGAGTCGTTTTTGTCTAGGATACAGTAATCCCCTGGTCTCCGTGCCGCAGTGTGAGCATGCATTTGAATATATTAAAAACTCAGCGGAGAGGGCGATAAGCTGAATCTGAGCTTCTGAACCAGACTGTTATTAAGTTTCTTGTGAAAGTTTTACCCAAGGTTGTTTCAAAGAGCTCCACTGCTGCAGAGCTCTCGGAGGTCTGAAAATGGCTTATCCTTGGTGCGCTGGTGTTCCTTGGCATGCATAGTCTGTCACTTTCATCTTCAGAAGGAATGCATATGTACACACACACACACACTCTGACAAATATGTACACATACAAGAGTTTGAAAAGGTGTGTTAGACTTTCACAAGTCAGATCTATATTTCTTCTCTCCTTTCTAGATAGAAAAGTGAAGCAAACCTGGAATACGAAAGTCACTCGCTTCTTTGCACAACTATTTCTGTCAGCTTTAATGTGAGAAACCAGGCGAATGTCTTCCCGGATTGCCTGTCTGAAAATGTGTGCCAGAGTGGCCGTACAACTATAAAAGGCTTTTGATTTGTACAAGCCACTTCTTTACTAGTATGACCCGGCTTTAAGCGTCAGATGGACACGTGTCGGGGCGTAAAAATGTGCAGTGAGTTAGTAATATCCTAAATGTATTGTGCATGTGTGCGTGACAGATTGTAGTACCTTCCAGAAGTTGTCAACCTTGCCGTAGGCTAGTGACTGGTTCTGTCTCTTGATGTCGTCGATGTGCCTGACGTCGCTGGCGTTGAGGTGCTGCTCCACTACGAAGCCCAGGAAACTGTTGTCTGGGGTGTGAGCTGCAGCAAAACAAATAAATAGAAATATAGAAGTACATATGAACACACAAAACTCAATTGAACATCAGAGCTTGCCTGTAAGAGATTAAGAAGACTGATTATGAGCTCGCTTAAATATGATGCATTTAAATTAGTTTTAGCAAAACTAAAGAAAGGATTAAAATGACAAATGACTTCGGGCATAGTTAGCCTTTTTCCTCGCCTTAATTTATGCATCACTGAGGCAAAAACAAAAAATGCCTGCACACAATTCAGCTAAATAAATATGCCAATCTCAACCTCAGCATTTGGCGAGGATCACAATTCGACATGCACTCTGGGTTTTCGTTCCATTCGTTCCTTATTGCCCGGTGATGACTAGTTACTATGGGAACCACAAGATGAGCAGGTCAAGTGTGGAGCCCCGGAGTTGGCGGCACTTCTGCCTTATAAAGACCAATGTGAAGACGAGGGGTTTGGAGTGTGGCCAGAAACGACTCAAAATATCAGAAAAAGGCAAGATAGTGCTAGAAGAGTGAAATGCAGAACTCGTATAACCCCTTGAAGTGAATGGAACAGGGAGTGTTTTTCAACAGTTGTGGTTTGTGTTGGAGCCCTCAGGGCAGCTGCTGTGTTCAGAGCTCGTTTCTTACCACAACGCTATTTACTACTGAGGCAAATTAAGGTCGATCAGCCGGGGGAGATGGAATTTGCTTCAGTGTAGTGAATAAAAGGAGGATTTATGGAGGCCAGTTTTAGCAAAGAATCTCAACACCGCAGCTGCAAATTCAGGTACCCGCCAGCATTTAAACAAGTAGGATTCAACTAATGCCAATTAAATTAAACAAGTACGATTCAACTCCTAATTTAATAAGAGGGGATGAATCACAGTGTTTTACACGCGATGGCAGGGATGCACCTGCTGTATAATGATATAACTGCGGTGGCTAAACAATGACACACTGCAGAAGTTCAACTCTGCTACAGTAGTTTCACAGATAAGGGTGCTTTGAAATCGGGGTGTTGGCTGGAGCTGGAATGTGACATTTTCTCCCTCGGCTCGACAAGAAGCCAACGTTTGCTCACTTGATCTCCACAGGCAGTTCACATATTGGCTCCGGCTAAATATCTTTAGGCAAACATGAAAAAACACAAACAAGGGAAGGAAGAGCAGGAAATGTGTTACAGAGAGTGAATGAGCCCATCGCCAGACTGTGCAACTATTGAACAATAACTTTACACATCAAACTGACACTTTCCTCTCAGCGTCGTTGCACAGGATGTAGCTATGCTGATATAATGTGCAGTACAGTGTTACACCGTCACACTGAATGTCACTTCATGTCTTTGGGTTTGCAAATGTTGTCCAATTCTTAATCTACTCTATTCAAATCCTGATTCCCCACATTACAATGCACAGAGTAACCTCCACCCGCTGAGCACTGTTCGTTCACTTCGTGCACAGGAATATGGGAGTAGTGTCGGTGTGTGCAGGAGCCGAAGGTGTCCGTCTAATGCTAGGCGATAAACGCTCAACAACCAGGCTGATTACGCTGCTTTCAACAACAGGTCACTCCCCAAAAATGCAGCAAAAGGAGGCACCACATGCGACGAGCATGGTTAGGACAACTGAGCCTTAAAAACATTTGTTTTCTGTGGCTCTAAATCTCTGGAACACCCCTTTAATGCACTTGGGTCAGCCAAGTATGTGCTTGTGAAGAAGCAGGAGAAGGCAGGATGATTACAAAGTAAAAAGGGGGATGACGGCAGATTTGGGGAGTGACAAGAAAGTGACATTTTTATAATTACTTTGTTTGTATTTACTTAAGATATTAACTTCTTGGTTCTACCTTCCTATGAATGTTCTCTCTAAAAATAAATAGCGTCATTATTGAATGATACATACATTTGAGGATCATATTTAAGATAATGGTAACTAATTACACTCAATAATTATTATAATACCTCAGGTGGCTGCTAATAACTGAGAAGTATTTCTGACGTCAAAGAGGCAGAGATGGTCGTAGGCACTGGGAGAGGAGGCAGCACTAACACTCATGTACCAAACTAACTGTGTAAACAGGACAGGCAGTTAATTAGTGTTCGGCCCTCTTGATGCTTTTGGCAACAGATGCCTCCTCTCCCCACTAGAGCAGCCACTCAAAATATCACTCAACGTGCCACAGCTTCATTCGCTATCAGCTTACAAACAGCCTGGGAGGACAGAGTTGCCAGAGAAGCAGCTGCCGCTCTTGACAAAATTGCAAGTTCCGGGGAGACAAGTTTGATTTGTAAGGAATCCTGGACTCTGTTAGACTGGGAGTCAATATTGGGACGAGCTGGTCAAGCTGAGTAAAGAAATGTTGCTAATACTCTTAAGGGATATGCTCTCTGAAAGGGAGAGAGGGACTGTACAGGGGCTTCCTTTGTGCCCTTTAAAAGAGGAGCAGTTAAGTCTCACTGAATCCGTGGTAGAGGCAGACTATACTACATCAGGTTTGTGTGTCTAACGTTGGCCCAACAACACAAGAAGCTAAATAACTATACTGCTGGCCAGCCAGAAACAAAAGGATTTCAAACTGCACTGATGCATCATCGGGACTTTGACAGCTCCACATCAAAGATTTTGTGACTACTCCTGAAACGCTTTCTCTGTGGACTGAAGCGTTGGATCTACACCAGGCAGTGCTGCCAACATAGTGTGTTTAATCTCAAAGTAATTCACTTTAATCAGTAGTTATTTCCATCTCTATCATAATCAAAATATAAAAGATCTGATGATTGATGATGTTCGTCTACATCATACTTCAAGTCTAAGACAAAGAAAAAAATGCACTTGGTCCTATTCTATGCAACTAGTAGCTTTGTGAGCGATAACATGTGTACGGCCAATATGTTTAGCATTTTCTGGACTTCTGTGTTGGAGCTTTCTGCAACACCTCCATTATGCTAATCTGCTGCAACACTCGACAGGGTAGGAACACAACAGAGGCAGGACAGCGTTCGGATGTTCTTGTCTGGCACGAACGTTTCCAAAGCGTTTCATTACAAGTTTCTGTAAATTCACCAGCTATAGTACAAGTCGGGCGACATCTTGAAAGGCATTAGTCTGCATTTCATTTACTTCTGACGAGGTGGCAAATGGCACAGAACAATTCTTCCTTCCCGCCCAGTAATTCTAATGATATCAATTGCAAGAACAGCTACGTTTTGCAACACACACACGTCTACTGATCGCACAGGGAAAAAAAAAAGAAAGGATAACCTTCAGTTAGAGTGGGTGTGCCAGCGACCTTATCAATCAAAGCGTCACCAGAACTATCAGTAAGACCGAGCTCCGGGTCAATTTCGTAGTTGGCAATGCCTTAAAGATAATTACTATCTTTCTGCTACGTTCGACCTCTGACCAGCATTACTCATCACTTCTGTTAGGGATTAATGGATTTCCGGTGTGAAATGGTTCCAAGGGTTTGAGCTGGTTTCTTGGCCATGTATATACTTAACCAAGTTTCTAAATTAGTTTAATTTGAGCACACGTGCCTGACGCGAGACAGGGAAAGCATCTCTGCGACTAGTGCAGACGGTTAAAGGATGGGTCATTATTCGCAATCATCAATAAAACATCTGGATATATCTGTCAGGTTTAAATCCCATAACAAAAATGTATTTTGTACCAAACCTGTTTTTAAGCAGATGACGTGAATAAGTAAATATATTAGACTTGAATCCTCAGAGAACATGTCAGTCTGACCTAGAGGAAAAGTTAACTATATTATATTTCCTGATAATAAATGACTTGTGCTCAGAAACAGAGCCAACTTAGAGCAGCGCATTCAAACACAAACTGTACACTCACGAAAACACTCCCTGCTGTCCCGACTCTGAAATAGATTAATGAGGACAATTTGGCCATGTCTTGTCTTTTTGGCCAGAGGCCACATACTCCCAATTCCCCCAACCAATGATTTATGGATGACTGCCTAATCGTAACAAATTGACCAATCCAAATTTAAAATAAAGTACCTACTAGCACCCGATTTGTCCACGGTTACATCTACATTTATGTTTCTATGCGTTTACTTTCTAACTAGCACTAGTATGTGCAAATAGTATTAAAATACTTATATGTATTTATCACTAGAATGTCCTCCCGGTAAACTCCCCCAAAATGTACACTTTCTAATTTAATGTGCAAATACCAATAACAAGAACCATGAGATATCTGCTTCATTATCTTGAGGTGTTAACGTAAGATGCCGTGTCAGTGGCATGGTACACATACGACTGTTTAGCCTGACGGTGTTGTGCAGCACAATGCAAAGAGCCTCTCGTGGCTAGAAGCGATGCCATGCCAAACCACTGTGCACTTGTTACGCCAGCGATATCATCTAACCTAACGACTCTTAACTGGATTTTGTGCAAAGGCCCCAGTGTGTTGTGAGAAAGACATACCCTATTCAGTGGACAAAAGGCCTATTCAGGTGCAGTGGTATTCTGGAAAGCCCCAGGCCTCACCTCTAACGGGGACTGCAGGGGTAACATTTCACTTTCTCTTAGCCACGGGGAAAAAGGTCAACACCGCGGGGGGGCTGGCTCCCCTTTCTCCTCTGCTGCACCGCCACCACTCATCCACCCGAGCTCATGTGGCTGACTCCAGATGCAGAGTGAGCAACAGAAACCCTGCGTCCTACATTCATAATCAGTAAAATAGAGAGCAGAGTGTCTGACCTCTTACTCTTCTTTTAAATCTGCTTGTTGATTTTCCCTTAGCAACCAACGTGCTGGATTTTCAGAGCGCCTTTTATGCCTCTTTTCCAACCAAAACATCTCATTCATAGGAGAAAATCTAACTGGAACTGTGCACATTGGGTGTCATAATCAGGAAAACTGATTTTGCTGCAGTAGTAGAGACATGTTTGGCAACTTGACCTTATTTTAAACAACAGAGTGGGGAAATTGCTGAGGTGATGAAATCTATGAGTCATGTGCTATCCGAGAAGAACAGCAGAACATAACATTTATTTTTTTGGACCGATTAGGGATCTGTTTTTTTGCTCTGTGCTGGTTCGCGTTACATAAACAGTTTTCTTAAATCCTGCACACAGGCCATAGTTGAGCCAAATAGCCAGGTTTAGTGATGGTCGGCTGTGTTTGCGTGTTGGCGCCCTGCCGACTTACGGAACATGGTGTTGAACTGCTGCGGGTTGAGGTTCCACTTCCCCCAGGGCGTCTTGTGACCCTTGGACTGGGCGTAGTGGGCGTGGTTGAACTCTGGTTCCGTCCCGAACGAATCCAGCACCCGCAACATGCATCTGTGGCGTCACACAAAGGCAAGCGTGTTAATGGCTGCTCCATGTTTCAATTTGTATCTTGCAAAATCAAGGAAAACTAGAAACAGAGTCGGTGTTATATTATGTGCTGCAAGAAAGGCTGTTCACACATTTCGGAAACAATTACAGTTCAACAGTGCTTTCTCCCAGTAATCTTCACAGTAGTCCAGGAAAAAAGCCTAAGGTTACTTCATTTTACACCAATTTAAACCACACATGTAAGCCTGACGACCTAGAGGATTAATGAACCTGTTCCTAGTTGGATAGCACTGTACAGCAGCAAGCCGGCTTTAGATGAAGGAATTAGTTATTAGATGCTACAACAAGATGAGACGTGAAGATGTGTTTATTTGCCCATCTGAGGTTTGGTAGCTTATCTCTGGATATCTGGAAACAGGAAGTTATTTGTTATTTTGGTATTGAAGCACAAGATAGGCTTTGTCAGTTGTGTTATGCAAGTTAGATGAAATAGAAAATGAAATGCACTCTTTATTGTTTACATTATGATCTAAGAATGAGGCTACAAAAGATTCTGTGTAATGAAAGGAAACCTTTTATATTGTGTTTTATACGTTCTTTGGGTCAGGAATCATGTGCAGTATGTGGTCTGCAGCAATGACTTGTTTTTTATTGGAACATGAATGTGCATTTTATTTGCACCAAACAAATAAATTCATATTCATTATTGTTGTTTAATGTTGAAGCCATTTTTTGAGTTATGACTAGGTGAGAAAGTCCATTAATACACTGTACCAACTTCTTTAGTAAGGTCTTTCATGAAAAGGATCATGAAACCACAAAAAGGACAGCTCCACTCAGACTGAGAGACGGAGAAATACCGTCCTGTGGAGGCGTGAGACTGAATGAACATTGCGGCTGACTCAAATGTTCCCCACGGAGGATTAATTAGACTACAACCAGGAAGAGGGAGTGGTATAAACGTAGAGAACCACTCACTCATGACCTTAAACTCCACGCTCAGAGTTCACTAACTCGCTTCTCTTTTCTAGATGTTCCTGTTCCTCGACATCTATATTTTGTGATTAGGAAGGCAAAATGGCCGATGACAGAAGGTAAAGCTAATATATTCTGTTGGCTCGGTCACACCTTTGTCTCCTTGGTTCTAACGCATTTGACTGCAAGAAAACCCTAAAATGTTTAACCTCTTTAGTGGCCATCTTGAGCCCAGGAACAGTGTTTTCTTGTGTATTAAATAAAATTAAGTGACTCCCACTTTGGTTAGGTGCTCAGCATTAATCATATAGTGAAAGGAAGAAGCTGGGTGCATGCATATACACATACAGACATCTGTGATAAGTGATCGTCTCTTCACCCAGGCAGATGCTGTGCAGCTGGCTGTGTGAACTGTGAAAGGCCCTGGGAGAGAGCAGAGAGCTGGGAAACACATTCACCGTGGAGGAAAGTTTAGACTGGAAAAAAAACACAGACATTTCCACATCCCACCTCCACTCGCTCCGGAGAAAAACAACCCTCATCTGTCCCGGGTAGATGTGTCCTCAACAGATGGGGAAGTGCCGTTTTAATCATAGCTTGAGGTAAATATGGCTGCAGCGAGTCGACAGTGGGCATCAAAAATTGGGAATGAGTCGAAGCTGCTCAGCTCAACAAGCATGCACTTAGCAACAACACTGAGTGGGGATTTAGTAAAAGTAAAAGTGTTATTTCACTATAATGTAATCCGATTGATGGGATGCCAAATGGCTGATGGCTGTAAATGACAGGTTTCTCTCGGAAGTCAGCAATAAATGAAGTGGCTCCGTATGTTATTATAAAGGAAACAAGAGATATCAGATGGAGATTTCGTGTTTTGTATGAATCTACCTGAGTGTCTGTCACATGTCTGCACACCTCTGAGGCGCAACACAACAGCTGGATGATAAACATGTGATCAATCTTTTAAAAAGCCTTAGGCTGAATTACTGCCCAGCATCAGGGTTTGGTTGCAACGAGCCACCATGCAGCTGGGACAGATACACTCTAATATGTTATTGATCATCTTAGTGGGATCGTCATCCAGCCAATAACATCCTATCATTTTTTAAATTAGTGGAAGCAAGTGCAACACTGTTGTCAGGTGCTATTAACTGCTATATCAGAGTTCACAAAAAACATATGTGTTTCAGTAGTAATCTATATGAACGTTGTTGAACAATCTGATATTATATTTTCCTTCGTCATGTAGCTTCTACATGGATCATCAACTAGCAAGGATGCGGTCTGATTTTCACCTGAGAGATTAAGCTTTAGCCTCAGTCTTTATTGCATCATTAGCAAGTTAGCATCAAATGCGTATTTAAAACCGTTTTGCAAGTTTATCATTTCCATACGAG
>JAVQJF010093921.1:0-32730 GCA_036023855.1 Gadopsis marmoratus
GAGCCAAATGCAAAACTAGTGAAAACAGTCAGAAAAGATGAGGAGGGGAAAAAAATGTCAGTGGCCTCCACCTGTAAAACCATTCCTGTTTTGGGGGTCGTCTCATTGTTGCCCCTCTACTGCACCTGTTAATTTCATTAACACCAAAGCAGCTGAAACTGATGAACAACCCCCCCTGCTACTTAACTGACCAGATCAATATCCCAGACGTTTATTTGACTTGATGCTATTCTTTGCTTAAAAGGTGTTCCTTTACTTTTTTTAGCAGTGTATCACCTTACCTAATAGATAAGCCAATGCTCTCAATGCCAGCTGTAGCAGTTTTCTATTGCCATTCACCAGCATATTCTGATGTCAGCGAATGGTGGATTAATTATAGGAATTGTTGGGCTAAGATAAGTCTGATTTCATTCACTTTCAGGAACACCGTTGATGCTCAGCCTGGTGTCAAGAGTTTAGAATGGTCGCCACTGAAAGTAGCTTATATCCCAACAGATACAATTGACCCATGTGTGCTCTGGTTCTCCACCAATGCCAAATGAAACTGAATCACAATGCTTAAGTCCGTTTTACCGAGGACAGGTTTTTATAAAATTCTGTTTCTGACACAGCACGGGGAGCGTTCGTGTCTGTTACGACAGGAGGATGACGAGAAACACCCACAATCGAACCAGTGCCAACAGAACAACACGATGGTTGCTGTAGCCGAGGGCTGTGTTTGCGTAGAGGAAACTGTGCCATAAAGGTGACAGGCATAGCTGCTAACAGCAACTAATATGCTGAACTAACACAGAGCAACAAGCCTGCCGAGGTACATGCATTGTCTAATGTGTTTGCTGATCTGTCAGACAAGAAGACATAATACAGACTGTAGGCTAACATTCGGATAAACACACTGACTCAAAGCCTACAGATGGACTGGTGTGAGGGTTTACCATTAAAAACCTACTGCACAAACAAGTGACGCAAGTGTAAAGCTCCTTGAGACATATTGGGATATTGGGATATATGGGCATGGGACAACCTGTCTAAACAGGAAAACACAGTCTTTGTTATGAGCAGCATCAAAAGGGTTTATAGCTTAATCGGCCTATACAGGCCATCAATGGCAAATCTGCCAATATTCATGCCAATACCGATATATCTGTGATAAGTCAATGTTATCAGCCAATATAATCGGCCTATAGGATTAAAGCACAGAGCACTTGGGATATCATGCAATTACAACAAAGACCAATCATCTGCAACGGCCACTTATTCAGAAACCCAAGACACGTAATACAAATGTTAGGGCCTGTCCATGCTGATCTGTAACCAGCCAACTCCCTGTCTGAGCATTAACACTGTGAACAAAATAACAGCATGGTACATCAAGTAAGGCTTCTCCCACGTTTACAGTGAAAACATGTCTGCAGATCACACCACAGCAGTAAGCCCTCTCACAAGGCAGCGGCCCATTACATGCACATACAGGCCCCTCAATGATTTAGGGCATTTAAATTCTCAGGAATGCAAGCCTTTTCTGATAAACGCATAACTGGGTAACAGTCTAGGTTGATAATCTCTGTGTTGTGCTCTCTAACCGGGCCAGTAGGGAGACATTTCACGTCCCAGCAAAGTGACACAAGTGAATATTAACTCTGAACAGGTGAAGGTTCGTGTGTCTCCAGAGGCCCGGTCCTTTTAGCAAGGATTATGTGGCAGTTAGAGCCCTTTATGAGGGCCAAGCAAATGTTTGTGACCTATATTATCCAATCAAAAAGGTGAGAATGGTATGGTTCTGGGACATGGGAACAGATGAGCAACCCTATAATCACAGTTTTAAACTAATGTAAAAACGTTATGGCCATTTCAAAAATACTTACATTTATTTATAAACTATAATTTATGAATTTTACTGTCTATTAACTTGTATGGTCAATAAATCATTACATAAATCGGGCTATACTGGGCAATATCAGCATATTGCAGTTATATCAGTATCTCCGTATATTTTGCTGATAAGAAAAAAGAAATTGCGGCACATACATAGCAATAATACTTAACAGAGTCTATGTTTTTGTTGAGCCTTTAAGTAAAAACTACATATATAATTAAATTAATCATCATCCAAAGTTGCCATTCAGACTCTTATGAGCTTTTTTCTTCGCCTGCCATCCCAACATGTATTCATGACAACACTGAACTTTCCACCACAAGCATTGTGTAATATCTTCACTGTACTGGGACCCGGGGGGTCCCCGCAGACACCCCCGGGGGTCCCCGCAGACACCCCCGGGGGGTGCGGTTCTCTGTGTTGGACAGGTGAGCTCCCCCCCCCCCCGGCGGACAGACGGAGCCGACAAAACAACAAGTTTGCAAAACAGATGCAAATGTTCGCTCCTGTCCGCTGGCTCGAGAACAAACCAGGTCTGGGTCACTGACGCTGCGGCTCCATGAGGAAGCTCGGGGAGAGTCAACACGACACGGCAGCAGCTGCAGTAACGTCGCCACAGCGAACGTTAATGATGGCTGCTGTGTTGACCGGCCACACCGGCGCGGAGGTCACCGCCAACGGCGCAACCGCCCGGTGTGGCGGTTCACGCGGCTTTCGCTTCCGCCGTTACGCTCCGACGGTGTTCTTAGTTCTTACCTCGCCACGTTGAACATTTCTCTTGTTAACTGTGTCCACAAGCTCATGGGGTAAAGCGGAAAAGTAAAGCAACGGGAAAAACAGTCAGTCCGGACGGAGATGGTTCAACACGCTGGTTGGTCCGGGCTGCTCGTGACGTCATCGGGTTATTCGGGACATTACTACGCATGCGCCGTTCTTTGTTAGTCCACCTTATTCATAGATCAGGATCAGGATCAGGATCAGCTTTATTGGCCAGGTATGTTGTACACATACGAGGAATTTGAATCCGGTTAAACATAGCTCTAAAGGTACAATACAAAGACACTGACTGACTGGGAAGTTGTTTTGTTACACAGCACAGAATAACCACAATAAAAATCACAATTGCAGATCCGCAGAAAGAATCAAATAAAATAACATAACAGAGTAGAATTGCAGATGTGGGAATAAAAGTAAAGGAACCAAGAAGTGATTTATATATTTATTTAGATATTCACAATATAGGTTGTCATCAGTGCTCTTCACGGACAAATACCAGTGTCGTATTTAAAGTGCAAAGATGACTTTACAGGTTTTCCTGCTGTAAATCTGAGTGGGCATGATATGCATTTGTCTAGTTCTTTTATTGTAGTGTTCCCAAAATGTGTTTGTTCTAATCACCTCAAGTGGAGACATTGACCTTCAGTTACTGCTTTAGAGTCCATCGACAGAAATTTTAAGGGCAATATTTTGACAATTGATAAACCATTTTTCATTACAAAAAATGGAATGTATATATTCTGCAAAACATGTATGGTTTCTTGATGTACCGGTGTTTCTCAAATCTTTTTGGATTTTCATTCCTCAATAAAAGAAAACATTCTATAATAACAGACCCAACTCCTTGTCACATGAACTTTATTGAGAACATACACAAATTGACAATTTTCATTCTGCACATATGGATAGACAGACAAACATTTGCTTTGATTCCAAAAGCATTCAATAAAAACATTCATCTTACATTTTCAGGAACTTTATTCAGAACATTACCAAACTGGTATTGTAGTAGAAAAGCTCTGATTATACTTACGGACACCCTGAAACCAACAGTTTGCTATGAAAAACCAGGAAGCCCTGAAGACCAGCGCACTGGTCAGCCTGAGGACAGATGGACAGACATTGACCAAATATAAGACATGAGATCATATAGTTTATATGATTGAAACCCATGGGAATTAGGACCGGGAGCAATTGATTTATTAATAGGTCCCATTAGCCTCCACTGTAATGAACTAGAGGCAGGAACCTCAGAGACAGATATCTCAAAACCAGGAGAAATTAAAGCATAACTATCTGCATGACTAGAATATAACTTATAATGGGCATACGTATTAAACGTCCCAAATTTCCCTTGTGATCAATAAAGTTTCTATCAATCAGTCAAGGATAATGATTTGTTGCCCTCTGGTGGTGCACAGATAAATTGCATAATGTGAATTTATACACAGCACACTTGTACTAAAAATGAAATTATGTTATATAATTATATTTCATCACAGGATTCCAATCTTATCAGGAAGGAACTCCTCCTGCTCTGAACTGACTGACCAGTTTACAGATCCGGTCCAGCACCAGGTCAACAATCTCTTTACCAATGGTGCAGTATCCATGGGCACAATTGCTGGCAGCATCCCCCTTGCCGGTAATCAGCTGCTCAGGGTGGAAGAACTGCCTCCCAGTTTGCACCCCATCTGAAGAGACAGGTTAAAACAAAATGACTCAAGGGTTTGAGCAACTATGGTCTATACCTAATAAAGAGTTTATCGACGATGGTGGGCTCCAGGTCGACAAAAACAGCCCTGGGGACATGCTTTCCAGATACAGTTTCAGTAAATGTGTTGAAGGAATCATCTCCTCTGCCAATGGTGTTGTCACTGGGCATCTGTCCATCAGGCTGGATCCTGTGCTCTAGGCAGTAAAGCTCCCAGCAAGCATTGCCAATCTGGACACCAGTCTGACCCACGTGCATTGAGATACACTCACGCTGAAGGAAAACAAAGGCAATTTGTAACCTTTATCTAGCCAATAGTAATCAGATGCTTCAGATGTCAACACGTCAACATCACACGTTGACAGCCAAAGAGCTATGGCTAGATTCAATGACAAGGAAAAAAAAATACAAGTCACTTGATACATGCTGCACATTATTTTATCCTCTTAATAAAGCAAGACAGACCTGACTGTAGACCAGATGGACCTCAATCAAGAACCTCAATGGGATAGAGGAAATCATTTGACCTCATCATATACAGTATTTTTATCCAACAGACTTTGCAGGGTCAGTAGGAGTGGTTGTAAAAGTGTACTATTTTAACACAATACAATGGTACAATTGTTGATCTCAAGTCTTTTAAATTAATGTAATTTAACATGTAATGTAATAAAACATTTTGGCCATTTTAATCATAGTTTCCAGTTAAATAAGACAAGACACATACTCACCACGTTTCTCGAGGTTATGGAAGCACAAAGGATAAGTTAGAAGCTATGAGATTAGACATCTCTCCGACCTGCCGAATCCGTTTGGTCGAATGTCTGTCATGAACATCTTTTTCAAACGGTGTCAGGCTTTTTGGAATGATTGGAGATATTTCTAAATAATAAACCTCATTAAATGAACCTTTTTAATTATCAGACATCAAATTCAAACATGTACATTTACAAAAGCCATGGCTTATTATAATCAAAAATGATATGATACACTACATAGATTAACTTGAGCTCATCTGTTAAAAACCCCCATTAAGTCTCCTGTTTGAATTTACTTTTTTTGAGGGAATTGTAATCGTTTGCCTCTTTATATCAGTACATTAGCCAAGTTAGACTACTAGATAGCATACTTGGTCCCTGCAGCCCCTTGCCAGTCTCTTTGTTGGTACTTTAACCAATTCATGTCCATAGCTCCAATTGTCTGAAGTTACAGCCCTTCTCAGTAAATCCCAAATGGATGGTCCCGCCTCATGATGATGGTATCATGTTATTACAGAAAAAAAAGAAACCTCAAACATTCTGCCTGTGGTTCTTAGACATTTGATCAAATCTAACAGAGAATTCTTTGTATTATTTAATGAAAGACAGTCGTCATGCCAGAGCTTCTGTTTTATTGTTGACATTTACAGAATTGAATGTGTGAGTACAGCGTTTATACAGAAAGCCCACTTGTCCATACAGCAAACAGACATATAACACGTCTCCTCACACTATGTACAGGTTAAGCCATGATAAAGCCTGGGCCACTAGCACACTTGGCATAACACTCACTCAAGGTTCAGAACAAGTTGATGGACTCTAGGTGTCAGTAATGTGACAGATAAAGTATTACTGGAATGGTGTATACCTGAAAGGGGGCAGCTGGAGGAAGAGAGCAGGGCAAATTCTGGATTGTCTGAAGCAAATTTAAAGTCTGAATCTGAACATTTCAGACCTAATAACCGTCCCTTCAATTATCAATAATTTATACCCATAGTTGATACTGTTTTCAAAATGTTGGGACTGTCTCGGTTTTGTTTGGTTCGCTGCTCAAATCAAAGTGATGTTTGTTGAGAGTGAAAATAGAACAATGATCACTAGTTTAGTGGTGGAACAGTGTCAGCAGCACCATGTTGGTCCTGAGATTTAGTGTTTCAAGTGGGGTTTGTCACAGCCACAGAAAAATAACTGCAACGTTAGATGACCAGAGAACAGTAAAAACGAGGTTATTAAAATTGAGTGTTAACTTTGTCTAGTGGGGTAAACAAAGTTCGTAAGATGCTCTGGCTGATGAATTCAGTGAAGTGCAGTGATTTCATTAAATATTTGCAAGTTCTACTGTTCATGTAGATATACTGCTTGCAGGTCTTCTAGTCATGTTGTCAAGTTAAATTACAACAAAAGCAAAAATCTTATTTGGTGCCAGAAGACAGAAAAACTGGATCTTTGAAGTGATGTCCAACTTATTATAAATACCTGGACTAATTAGAAACATACAGAACGTAAATTACTTAATCAATATGAAAGAAATAACAAAAATGACACCATCAAGAACTGACATCTTTGTGTTTCTGTGGAGCGGATTATTTTCCTGCCTCACCACCACGGAATTAAAAACTATAAAACAATGTTCTTTTCCAATTTATAATTCCTGCAATGTTATATGTTAGTAATCTTAATACACAATACAGATGTTGCACTTCTCAATTTGGAATTTTTTTTTTTTAGTAAAGCAAAATACTGTTTGTTATCCAATTCCATGACAGCGTCTTTTGCAGTAAAGGAGCTGTTCATATCACGGATAATCAGACTAACAAATATACAAACTCAGTGTTTTCACTCAGCTTGATACATCAACAGAAAAACAATTGATTATTGTATTGTCTGAAGCCTCACTTATAATTGGTAGGCGGTTACAGTTCGTTAACGTTGCCACAAATCTACAATAGTCCTGCATCCACATTCCGAACAGATGACACCGAATGGAAAAGAACAGATCTTGCAGTAATGTTCATGAAATGCGATTCACGAGAAGTTGTGAACTGTCAATCTATATTCATCTTTGCTCAATGCATTGGATCTGTTCTGACTGGCCTGTGTAGTTAATACTGGGGATTTACAACACTTTCTATTATCCCCTCCTAAATCCATTTTCTGCTCCATGAGAATATCTAGGAGCACTTTTAATCAACTTGTGTGAGCTGTTAATCATCATTGATAGCAACGAACCAACTGATTATCGCTCTCTTCAACAATTCTGCAAGGTCTTAGAGAGTAACAGAATTAAAAGGGTCGAATCAGTATTCATCTTTGGTTGTTCTACAGAGCACATTTTACGTGTTAGTGTTTTTTTCGTCCAAGGGATCAGATTGGTATAAAAATGTTTACATTTCACTGACAAAAATCAGAAACTTCTCACCCTTAGAGATGCTTTTCCAGTCACCACACACAGTGTCATCATGTAAACCAGTGCCACCATAGAACTCATTAGGGAGATGGAGATGGCTGATGAAGTGTGAATACTGCAAGAAATACTGAGACACGAGTTAAGTGTTTTGTTCTTCAAGTTGATGTCTGATACCAAGCTGACACTGAGTCAGGGTAAGATCAAGTTTGGACAATAGGTTGAAATGTGGTGGAGGTGATGGAGTGAAGATGGAGTGGATAAAGAGATGTTCTCAGTTAGAGTGCTTGTGTTTCATTGTGTGCGTTTGTGTCCACATGAGTGCAGATGTAAATGTGTGTCAGAGTTCGGTGCCCGTTGCTTCAGAGAAAAGGATTTTGTGAGAAGCACAAGGTCGGGGAAGGTTATGGCCACGGGGAGAAGACAGAGCGCCAGGCTCCTTTGTTCTCTGCTCTCAGTTGTGTCACTAGTCCAGCTATTAGCCAGAGGTCAGAGGAGAGAGACACTATGCCAGGGAGCGCTGACGAGGCTTGATCCTAGGATAGAGCTGCAAAGAAAACAGCAAGAGGAGATGTGTAACATGAATAATTTGACTTGCTAAAGTTTGTTATGTACTTTGTCACCGACATCATTGGTACAGTTATGTATAATTATAGCAACTAACGATTATTTTCATTATCATTTATTCTGCATTTTGTCAGAGGTGACATGGGTGAAACATGCTTGAAACTTCCAACCAGAGAGGGAATCAGTCTGCTGTTAAATCACTCTTTAAAAAGCTGGTACAAGGAAATGTTTAAAAAGAGACTCAATCAGCTAAGGAATTATCAAAAATAGTTAGTTTTCTGTCCATCGACTAATTGATGAATCTACTTATCATTTCAGGTCTACTGCCATTAATCAGGATAACAAAAATAAAAAAAATCAGAACACGGGAAAAGAAATGCCATGCACTGATAACTTGTCTAGCCCTACCTGTGACAACCTAACTTAAACCTACTGGTGAGTTGATTGAAACTAAAGAAATCTGACAAATAACACATTTTGTCGTTACCCCGAGAAGATTGCGAGGCACGTAGCCCTCGTTGTCCTCAAGCCGCGCCCACCACCACTCTGTTTCACTGTCGTCCTGTCGTCGCAGAATAGTGATGGCGTCCCCCTCGCTGAACGCCAGCTCGTCCTGGTTCTGAGCTTTGTAATCCCACAGAGTGTACACTGTCCCCTTGTTCATTACACCCAACTTCTCCTGAACGCCTGCATGAGAGTGCACAATTGCCAATATTACAACTGTATTGGATCAAATCAATATCTTTATAGATAAGATAATTTCAACTTGTTTAAACTAAATGCCGCATAAGACTTCTTCCAATTTACCTTACAGTACCGGGGCGCATATACAATGCGTTTGTACAAACCTCAATGAAGTTTGGACTGACAGAGTCAGAGGGATAATGACAGAATTTTAATATTAAAGTGAATTACTCCTTTTAGAGTTACATATGTGCACACTATTGTATGGTGAGTAGATTGTTTCTCACCGTGTAGAAACTGGGAGCACTGGATGTAGCCCTCTTCCATTTCCTCACATTTATCTGCAGCAGTCTCCACATCACTAATGGTGCTGGCAAAGATGGCGGCCCCCGACTCAACCAACAACTTGCAGAGATGAACACTGTTGCAGGAGGCGGCACAGTGAAGCGGAGTCCTGCTCCAGCAAACACAAACAGGAAAACAAACACGATATAATAGGTAAACAGATAAATCAGCAGATCATGTTAAATCAAACTCTCCTGTGTCGGAGAGCTTCTCATCCTCACCATCCATCACTGTCTGCAGCGTTGACGTTCACACCAAAATCCAGCAGGAACTTGACTATGTGGTGATGTCCCGCGCACACTGCATTGTGCAGGGGTGTGATGCCCTCATCATTGGGGGTGCTGGGATTCTCCACCTGCAACAAACAAGAACCCAGATGAAAAGATGAGTGCAAATGCTACATGCAAATATAAAATAAATAAGTAAAGTATACTCACACAGTCATGACATACCTCATAGATAATCCTCTGGACGAGGTCAAACTCGCCCTCCAATGAGGCATCCAGCAGGAGGGCCAGAGGGTTGAACTTCACCCTGAAGCCGTGGCCAATGCGCTCAGAGTTCGGCTTCTTCAGGTTTGTGCGTTTCTCCTGTAACAATAAGGAGAGGAAGCATGAGTTAGAACTTCGTTTATTGAAAATGTAACTCTTTAAATTAAGTGTGTGTGTGCATCTCTCACCAGGGGCTGTGAGACCACCGTGCCACTCTCTTCTGGTGTGGTGACCTCCGGCACAGGGCTGGGCAGCGACGCCTCAGAACTTCCCACGTTGTTGTTGTTATCGTCATCGTCGTCCTCTGGCCCCTCTGCTTCAGCATGATCCCCCAGCCCTTCTGGTGGCGAGGGCAGTGGCTCGTTGTCATTAGCGTCAGTCGATGGAGGTGGAGCCTCAGAACCTGGCTCCTCTGCCCCTTGAGGCGGTGGCGGCGGCGGCGTCTCAGAGGGGAGGTTGCCATTGTCTGTATCAGCCACAGAGTTAACTCCCAGATATCCAGGAGGACTAGCTGGCTGATAAAACGGTGTTCCATTACCTGCACCGTTGCCACCTCCCGATCCACTGACTCCATTTCCCTCTATGCCTCCTGCTAGAGTGTTGAATCTCTGGTAGAGCAGTTTCTGGATGTTGGGTCCGCTGGGGCCCTCAGGTTCTGTAATGGAGCTGCGCTTCTTGAGCGGTCTCGGAGCATTGGCAAGCTTTTTACGAAGCACCTCAAGATCGGCATCACTTTGGTAGCGCAGCGGTGAGTGCACCATGGGCGTTAGCTTAGTAGGGCTGAGTGGTCGTGGGATGTTCTCCACACTGGGAGGAGGCGCTGAGGGCTCCGGGTGCTGGAAGAACTCATGATCATCAAATTCTCCGTCAAAAGTGTCCTCACCACTGGGTTGGCCTTGGAGCAATGGGAAGGCCCCTCCCGCCTGGACGAAAGGCAGGGGCGAGGGCGGTGTCGAGCTGGGGTGGAGAACAGGCTTCCCATATACTAGAGACAAACAGATAGTGTGGCGTTATATTGGAGGGCACTGACATCATTATTTCCATTATTAATTCACCTGTCAAGTATTTTTTCAGTTAATCGATTAATCAGATAGTTGGCAAACTAAAATGTCAAAGTTAAAGTTGCCCATCACTATTTCCTAGAACCCAAAGTGATGTCTTAAAATTCCTTGTTTTATTTTTTTAAATCACAGTCCAAAGTCTATAAAGTATTACATTTACAATGCCTGTTAATTCCCACACTTGAGGCTGCAACATGCTAATGATTGAAAGATTAATCAAAAGTCCAAATCTTTGTCAATTCCTTTTTGTTAACTTTTTCCATTGTTTGACATTTCTGACTAATGGCTACTTTTAAGTAACTACTCTATATTTACCAGTGTGTGCTTGTTTGCACATTTCTATATTGTTACATGTTACTTATTGTTTTCTTCTTTATTTTACTGTGTCACTAACCACTTTGTTTCTTTTCATTTTTATATGCAAGTATGTCATCTTGGAATAAAGATAAAGTCTAAAAGATGAATTGACTAATTCAACATCACTAATTGACAGAATTTCAAATGTATTGTAAATGTTGAAAATAATATCTGCTGAACGTTTTATAAAAGGTCTTATGGGCTAAATGACCATTTTATTCAGTTTTTTGTAAGAAGTCAAAACTGGATCTATTAAGTGCCAGCACAATACAATACAGAACATTGTATTGAAGCATGATTCAAGATTTAACTATCAAACTACCCAATCATGAAAACACATTTTCTCTAATGGAATATTACAGTAAGGTCTCGCATACTGGATCATCTCTTCAAACCTAAGTCTTACCTGCTTTGAGAGAAGGTTTGAGTGGCTGGCTCTTTGGCGCTGCCTGCTGGAGGTACATGTGATAGATGGAGCTGGAGTTCATGGTAGGTGGGCCCTTTCGAGGCGACTGAGGCCGTGATCCTCTATCTGGGATGAAGGGGCGTACTGCCACAGCAGGCGGGGGATCCAGTCGCTCGCTCAGCCCGGGGGGAAAAAGTGGTGCATTAGGCTGGAAGGTGGGGCTTGGCGGCACTGAGATTCGCTGCTGGATCTGCTGGGAGGATGAGCCCGTGGATGGGGGGACGCGGGGCCAAGCAAGAGCTGGAGGGTTCGGGGGTGGGCGAGGAGGAGGCACATCCTTGCGGCGCTCCAAGGAGCTGGCAGAGTTTGCGGAGGTGAGGTGGGAGCCATAGGGGGGCGGCTGTGGCTTGGATATAACAGGGGAGGACACAACCATTTTGGAGTCTAGCACCTGTGACGAGGCATGAAATCTCATCAAACATACACAGTAAAAACTGTATTTTGTACAGAGAAATGAGAACTAAATTTTAAATTCTTGTCCTAAGGTCATATTTAATCAAGATGCTTTGACAGATCCTCTCAAGCACAATCTCAAACATAAAACATTTTTCTTACAGATGTAACATTACATAAGGAGGTTAACAGCTACAAAAACAATAAACATCTTTGCACAGATTAAAGGGGATTAGAAGAGCTACCTTTTCTGCACTTGGAGCATTGGGGGAGCCTGAGGGAGGGCTCTTGCCCTGGGTATCAGTCCCTGAGTCCCGTCTCTCAGGAGGCTTTAGAGATGTGCTGGTCTTGCCTACAGTAGGCCAACCAGTATCATTAGCTAGGGCACAAACAGGAGACAATAAGTGTGTTGCAAAAGGGAAAAAAGACCATACCCAAGGACTGAGGTGGTATGAGAAGCTTAAGCCTCTTCAACAACTCATGGTAGTGATGAAGCATGTCCACCAGAGCTAGGTCAAAATGGCATCACTTTTTTTATGTCTTTATTTGAAATGTGTCACTTTGTGAGATTAACCACATAATGTGGAATATCAGTGATGGTATTTCTGGAGCATGTGTATGTGTAACGTACACACATAGAACATATACTGTATATCTGTAGCATTTTGACCTAGGATTGGTATTGAATGGAGGGTTCAGGATTTTGAGATGCCTATCCTATTATCCAGACACCATTAAGAGATATTCAAGCAGATTCCTTGTGGCCTTTTTGTTAATGTGAATTCAGCGTCTTTCAAAGCAAAAATTATGCAAGAATCAAACCAGTTCTCTAAAATACACAAATTCTTGCAAAAAACTCTATTACATATATTTCTACAAATAAGATAAGGCAATGGTTTTTCAGAAAGATGGCATCATGTATCATTTATTTAAAACACTAATAATAAATAAAAATTGACCTAGGGATAAGAAATTTCCCATAGACTGTTCCTGCAATGTACAGTAACCTTCTATTGCCTGACCTTTTGGCAAGGCATTTTAACTACTTATGGTCAGTCATTCATCTTTCTCAAAACATCCATTCTCTCTTGAAGGTCCATGTGGACACACACACATCTGGCACATCACAACATTTTTTATTATATAAGGATAAGGATATGGAAGTTGTCCTACTGTCTTAAAGTAAAATTGATCAAAAGCATTGCAGAATAAATGTTTCCAGAGGGGCAGATCAATAGGATAAAAATCCTGAGCCTCCACTTCACAGCAATGAATGTATTTGCATTAGTATTTTGTACTTGCATTTAGTCATGTATTGTTTTAAATCGACTTACATTTGGTAAATATTACAAAATTGCGATTTAGTAGAAGATACAGGGATGCGCAATAAGTACTGCCACTAATGTCAGTATGGTTTGTCTCCCAGACTGAACTGATTACTTTAAAAAACACATATGTGCAAAATAAAATATACACCTTTAGACAGCAAGGATAGGGTGAAAAGAAAGAGGAAGGACAAAGGAAGGCACAACAAAGAACAGCAATAGTTGTGGAACGATTTGACAGGAATTTGTTTGCATAATATGACAATAAATAAAGCTGCAGAGTGGCGACCGACCTAAAAAGTCTGGCACTTCAGATTTCCAATATGCTACTCAAAACCTATGTCAACTTTAAATAGTCAACTAACATACAGTATGTCTACATTAGTTGGTCTGTTTAAATCTGTTTAAAAAGCAGCTTCCAATATTTTCTTTAAAGCTTCTTAAAATGCAGCAGTGCCAGAGATAAATACAGTAATAAGAAGAAAGTTCTACCAACCCAGTTAAATCTGGGCCTCCACAGATTATCTGGAGTGACAGTTGCTAAGTGACTCCAATAAAATTTTAACATGTACAAGTTAATTTCCTTGTGCGAGTGTTTTACAACTAATAGTGACTCTCACAGCTTGGTTGTTGTGAGACTGTGGAGTGAAGGTTAAGGTTAGGTGGGCTGGGAATGTTATGGAATTAGAACAAAGTCCAAATATTTTGGACTGCTTTGCATGTGTGAATTTATAAGGCACCCATTGAACCTTCCCAGAAGTAGACACACACACACACACACACACACACACACACACACACACACACACGCGCAGGATCAGCAGTGCTTTGTCAGTGACACTTCCTTTATTTCAGGCATGATGTCAGCTATGATTAAAGAGTGGCAAATGTCTGCAGATGGCAGGAAAGTGTTTCAAGATGGCACCCCAATACTTTGACGTCATTAGCCAATCCGCAGAGGAAACATTTAAAATGAAATGTCAACATGTTCTCTCTCAAGTTCAGAAAAACTGGCCCAGTGCTGCACTGGCAGGAGAGCTTAGTAATGCCAGACAAAGATGCTTCTATTAGTCAGCGATTGTTCAAGTTAACCAGGTGCAGATGCTCATCTCTTCCTCAGATTCCCCAGCTGTGCATCTAAGCTTTAATTTGTCTGGTGGAGAAAAACAGCCCCATTACTTTTAAAGTGAACCCGTTTTATTGAATATACAAACATCACACCACTAGAGTGAAGGGGGCTCAAGGTGTGATTGGGCGGAACACAATTTCGGTCATCTTAATTCCTGGCCACTATGATATTTAAAAGATAAGGATGATGTGTGGAGTAAAAACTCCAGTGCATGCTGAGGATCCTGTGTCTACAATCGAGAGAGAAGGTTCAGGAAGTGCCATCCCTCTGCTTACGCAGCACTGTGCACTCACGGGACGTGCCGTCAGAGCCAGTGGAGGCTCCGGTGACCGGGTGTGATTCTGGAAGGGACGGGGGAACCGGGTCCACAACGATGTCTAAATCAGACACCTTCCAAGGGCCGGGAGGCTTTCGCACACCGTCTGCCCCAGGAAGAGTGGCCCCCACCCCCACACCCAGTGAAACAGAGACATTACAGAGACAGCATAGACACATGAGAGGAGGAGAGAAAAGGAAGGGAATCGCAATACACAGAGCACAGGAAGAGAGGGATGTTAGAGAGGAAGGGGAAAAAAACAACACAGAAATCAAGTCCAGGCAGAGAATTAACTGGCAAGTCAGGTAGCAAGGAAAAAGAGAAACAGTTGGGGTCCAGGGGGGAATTTCAGTCACAAGCTTTTCATGCAAGATGTGTTGAATGTGTAGCGGGGTAAAACTTCTGCCTCTGGGAGTACATGTATACAAGCTACTCTGTAACTCAATCCAGCGACCATATTCTCTTCTGATTTTTTCTACTCATCTAACTGTCCATGTTCCTGCTTTCTTAATAAGGAAAAAATTCACTCAAATTTTATATTAAAACTAATCCTAAAGATAAGATAGGGTATCAGCTGGTATGCACCAAAGTTGTGCTTTACTTTTACTTGCATTTTGGGGGGAACATTTTACGCACTGCAAATGTAATTTAATGGGTTTCAACCAACCTGACTTGGTGCGGCCATGGTTGGCTTGGTTATTAACGCCCAGAGTCTGAGGCTTCAGTGGATCAGGTGGTATAGTGTAGCCTCCTTCCTGTCGACCCGGTACAGGGACTTGGATGTACGGCCCAACAGCAGCAACACGGCCCAGAGTACCAGGAGCTGGCTGGGGAGAGGGAGGCCCGTTGGCTCTGTTCAGCTATAAGAGGAGAAAGTCAGAAAGGTTTCAAATGTTAGAAGAGCCGACAGGGAAAACAATCAACATGTATGGATTTCAATTTATTTTGACCATCCGGCATGTCTGGACTGACTTGTCACTGAGAAAGGAGACTTCTGTCAGAAGCAAAAGAGTCTTATTGAGGAGGTGTGTTAAGCGCTCAGTCTTACAGGGAGGTTCTCTTTTTGACGTGCCTCAGCTTTTTTCTTGTAGAGGCGCTCCCGCAGCTCGCTGATGCGCTTGTCCATGAGTGTCACTTCCATGTTGCGTTTGTTAAGAAGCTCCTTCTGTTGCTGCAGCTTGCTGTTTTGATCCTGGTTCAACTTGTTCCTGATCTGTGGGTAATAAATGCAGACGCAAACATGTACAACAATAGACACTGCCATCACTGTAGTCAGGGGTAAAGTAAATATAGTGGAACCTAGAAAAGCATCACTAGATGTTGCACTTATTTCCACTCTGCAGTACCTGAAGCTCTTGGTAGAGTTTACGGAGCTCTAGGGCTGCAGCGCCGGTTACTTGGCCACCCAGGGTGCTCTGTACACCGTTGAGCTTTCCCCTTCGCAGGTCCTCCAGCTGCAGGCTGAGCTGCTCCACTCTCAGCACTGCAGACTGTAGCTCGGCCTGCTTCTCTTGGAACAGGCCGCTGACTTGCTCAATCTCTGCCGCTGGATGTGAGAATTGAAGAAATCACATCAGCTCATTCATAATCTTCTTTGAAATTAGCAAGCTAGCGCAATCTTTTTTTGTTATGATCACAACCTTGGTCAAAATGTTGCTGCGTGCTTTATGAAAACTGATTCTGTCTACTATCTCATCTCCAGGTGTGATTAGGCATTTGAAAGTATACATACACAGGTTGCCATTGATGACCTTGCTGTAGTCCACCTGGCCTCTCATCGCCCGAATCTTCTTGAGCTTTGCCTCCTGGCTATCCACGCGCTCCTTCAGCCTCTGCAGCTTCTCGCTCTCTGAAACGGTTTGCGTCTGACGCCGTTCTTGCTGCTTAAGGTAACGCAAACGTTGCTCCTTCAGAGAATGAGGCAGAGATTGACATTTTATAGGCAGACGGGTAAACACAAGGCACAAAATTATGTCAAACTGCATCCAACAGTGCAGACCGTCTCGATACTACCTGCTTTGCAAGTTTGGAAAGAAAGAACTAAAGACAAAACGTTATTTTAGCTACCAAGATAGCAACACGTGCATGAATATAAAACCAGCAAGGCACCACCCAAAGCTTACAAAATATCTCTGTGGCAGACTGACCCTAAAAGTAGGCTAAATCCTTCTACTGTATGCACTAAATGAAATGCTGTGTTGTGTCAAGACTGTCTGAAGGCTGAAGAAAGGGTCAGATGACTTAATCCCTCTACCCAACTGAGAACTGCTCCAGTTAAGGCCCTAAAATAGGATATGACAAGCCCAGGTTTCCAAATGACTGCAGGGCTTCAAGTGGGCCTACTTTTCAGACACCACAACAAAGGCAATATATAGTCTTTCTATCTGCGGGTCTACAGTGGGCTTCATCCTGCATGACTGATCAGCACACTACACGCGCGGTGGTCAGACTTAGTTAGAGTGCTGAAAAGCCACCAAGACTGACAAGGCAGACTGGTTGTCTGGAGGTTTGCCGCCAATCTCTTATTCCTTCCATTCCGAGACAAAAATACTTTTAATAAGCACTGTAGAGCTGCCATTGGCCTGAGAAAGGTTAGGTAGTATCCATAGTGTTCAAAACCATGCATAATTTACACTGCAATGTCTGTGCATATATTCCTATAAAGACTGAACTACGGATTCTGACAGACTGGGCAGTACTAGCACTGTGACTCACACTGTCTCCCATCTCTTTGTTACATAACCATTTCAAGTCTTGATGGGATTCCTTGGATGTAAGAAGCGCAACAGTAATCAATTATCTCTCTAACAGAAACATGGTTCAAGGCTGTGTCCTGAACTTATTTGGCCTGTTGAGGCCTTGAACTAATGCCCAGTCTGTGTCTGTGGGATCAGACCTCATGACACAATACCTGACCCACCAGCACCTTTCAGATCGCCTATGTATAGGTCATGCAAGAAAGATGGCGAGATATATGATTGGTCGGGCTTCGGCATATAGTCTGCCATGTCTCTCGGCCTGGGACCTGCGTGCTATTTTGTTAGTAAGAAGCACATTTTTAATGAACGACTGATATTCAGGGGAATGATTCAGAGTAAGATAAAAACAAAGACAGGACGCTACCTTTGCAACGAGCATCTGCTGCTGAGCTTCGATTTGCTGCTGCTGCCGTGTGGCCATCTCCTGCAGCTCTGACAGCGTGAGCTCCACACGCTGATTCCCCACCTACACACAAACACACAAAAACCAGTCCGCACACTGAAATCTGAGCAGAGCGGTCTTGATGTAGAAACTCAATGAAATGTTACAAGCGCCACTGATGTGGACCGAGACTGATGATACATAAGGAGTTTGAAACATTTAAAAAAGTAAAAGGTGTGCTTTAATTTATGAGGAGAAAAACATATTTAAATAAAAATGTTGTGTGATAAGCCCAAAACCTTTAGGCTCCATCTTCCTGAAACTAAAAGTTGTTGATTCAAACCAGGGTATGACCCAACATTTATATTTTTGCCGTGTGGGAACTGCTATGAGTATGATGACTTACAAGGATACATGACTCCAGCCATAAAAACACAACATCTAGCAGCTCTGAGTAAAAGCTAAATTGTTATAAGTAAAAAACACAGGAGAACTCAACTGTCAGAGCCCGTGCAGCGTTATGTGTCTTTGTGCATCTTTATCATGTCTGTCGCCAACACTGTTTGATATCATTGCACAATCGACAATTACGCCAGTCAATAAGTGGAGAAAACAACATCCAGCATAAAAAGTTACATAAGCTAAAAAGGTTACATAAGAATAAAACAAAGAAACAAGTTACGCAAAAAGCCATTTGCAGAAACGATTTTAAGAAGATGTCTGACTTCAGCAGCCAGAGGGTCAAACAGCAGGAGACTTAACAGCAGTGAGAGTGAGAGTCCTTCCTCCACAACAGGACTCCAAGTATCATTATTATAGGACATTAACGGTGACGAGACTCAGTTAGGGAGCAGGGGACTCAAGGCTCTGAGGGCAGTGTGTCATTTAGTGTTTATTCTTTTGAAAAACAGACCTTTTTGTATTATTAGTAGTAGTTGCGTCACTGTTTAATATACCGATTTATATGAAATAATGGGGGCCTCAACTAATGAATATTTTCGTTAACGATAAATCTGCAGACTCATTTTCAAATCAATTGAACGTTCGGTCTGAAAATGCCAGAAAATAGAAAAAACAAAAATGTCGATCGCAGTTTTCTAAAGCCCAGAACCATGCCATTAAATGGCTTGTGCCCAACCAAGAGTCCAAAACTTGAAGAGTCTTCCACCGAATTAGAAGACATTCAAAAAGCAAAACTACAAGTAACAGCAAATGAAAATATGGTTCACCTCCATGAACATTTTCAATTAAGTCCTCCTCTTGATCCAGAAATCAGCACCCACGTGTTGTTCAAGAGCTCACAGAATAAAGGAACACTGGCTATCACATTCATCACATTCACATTCTGTTATTCCTCCCAAAACTATCATTCTACAGATTTCTGAATTTCCTCAAAACAGTTGCTACAGTCAACACACTGGCAGACTGCTCTTCAATAAAACAGCATACTGCGGGAGCAGGGAATACAGTCCTCCGAACTACAAACGGTAGTGAAGTGCTCCAAGTGCTCCGAGACTTTGCCTTTAGGAAGTGCATTCAAAGAGGGAGGAGAGAGGAGACGATACAGGAAATGTCACAGTGGGGGTTTTTTCAGTAACAGACTGAGAAATGTGAAATACTGGTTCGGATAGAGCACTCTTTTAAAAAGATTAATGAGAGGCATACAAAGCATGACGATATAAAAAATAGAAATAGATCAGTTGAAGTGTATTTTCTGTTAAGGATATGCTTTACAGTGTGATTGATCCTAAACACGTGTGTAAAAAGCTGGAGACTTAAGATCCAGGTGAAATAAACATAACATAAAAAAGAAAAAACTATTATATGCACTGCTTTTACTTGATTCGAAGAGGCAGACATTTTTGTGACTCATCCTGCCTGAATAAAACATGCTTCTTTTCGGGAGTAATTTTACTTTTACGGTCCCGTGAAATGAGGCAAAAGTAGCATACATGTCATCTCATCGCATTTGTTAAGGCGTTTATAATAGAATGTGTGGGAAGAGGGGGGGAGAGGGATGGAGAGGTGACTCAACCGAGGTTGAGATGGGGAGCGCGGGGGAAGCCACTGGCACACATACAGCCATGCTCAGATGCACTCAGGCAACACTGCATCAGTGACAATTCACCCGATGGAGAAACAGACACACACACCCTCAGACAGTGATGAAGAGGGAGCTGGAGAAACACCCGAATGAGAAGACCAGGAAGGAGGAGAGAGCAGCCACAGATTCACCGATGAGGGACGAGCCCTACTGGGAGACTGCATTACTCCCTGCATTACTTACTATGTAATCCCTGTACAGATTAGTACATATCTGACAGAGAGAGATCCATGATTGTGGCTAAAAATATTATATTATTAAAGTGATCATCAGGATGTATCCGAATAAAAGAACTCTGAAATAGTGTTCTGAGGAGCAAATATTTTGAAAGAGCTGCAACTGATTATTTGATTAACTGATGTACAGAAATGTTCCAGGAAATACTTTGACAAGATTAAGCTATAATCTATCATTTCTCAGATAGTAACCTGAATGTCTTTGGCGTTTGGGCTGTTTGGACAGAACAAGCATTCTGAACATGCCATCTTGGGTTTAAGGAAATTGTCTATATCAGCATTTTTCACTATTATGTGACATTTTATAGGCCCATTAATAAAAAGGAGATTAACAGATAATGCAGTTATTCGTTAGTTGCAGCCCTACGGCTTAATATAGGGCTGCAACTATTGACCATTTTCATTATTGATTAATATTTATTATTTTCCCCATTACATTACAATTTTCCTAGGCCCATGGCAATTTCTTCCAATGGCTTGTTTTGTTTGACCAAAAATCCTAAACCTTGCTGTTTGAGTGAACAAATGGTGATGATAAAAGAGATGTTTTCACTTCTCGTGGTGGGGGTTTTATAGTGTAGCAGCACGATGCTAGCCGTGCTTAAACCGAGACGGTCGCTTGGGAGAGTCGATCAATAGCCAGTTTCTGTATCCGTAAAAATATATATTGCCTCGTAATAATTCAACACAAACGGAGGCAAAGGATGTGGATTTTCAGGATAATAAAAAGGAATGGCTTCTGGCTGCTCTTGTGCTACAATCTTTTTTTGATATTCCTCCCTCCACCCTTAAGGTTGAATTACTTACGATTCCTTGACCACAACACTTTCCTATTGTGAAATCTGGGACAGATGGTTGCAGAGAAAAAAGGATGCCATGCCAGAGGCTGCTCTTATCAGAGTCATTCACATCTCTTAGCACACATTTCCTGAAGCTATAGAGCTCAACAATGGGTTCCCCTGACAGGGAAATACAGGCACTAGAACACCAGAGCCTGTTATGTTACTCTCCAGCTCAATGTGAGAATCATTAACTATCCACAGATATTGATTATTTTGCCTCAAAGCAGAGACTGGAGTTATGTCATTATTGTGCTGTACAATGAAAACCTGAAAAACACTGCAGAACAGTAAACATAGAACTTGTAGATGTAAAGAAAATAAATGACATCAGCTGATCTCACTGGAAGAATAATGACCTAGTTAATACTTGCTTTGCAATCCTTAATGTACAAGGAGTTCAAAGGAGAACCGACCACTCGCAATAATTTTTTGTTGGTATAAGATCTAAACTAGTGTATAGGAGTTTGACAAAGGCACTCGGCAGCTGTAAAACTAACATGATATAAACATAACGTCTCGCAGGAATCGGTGCTAAATGTTGATAAGCTAGGCTAACTAGTGTCCACCTTCAAGGAGGAGCTTCCACTCTTCAGGGGAACGTTAGTTAGCCTAGCTTGCTAGCTTCCATTTTCTGCATGAAAAACAACCTTAAGAGCATGATGTGTCCTCACAAATGTTGATGAAAAAATTAAGATGTTATGTTCATTTATTTATTTTTTCAGTTTCTCTTTATATATGTCTGTATACCTGCACTCTGTAGGTTTTTATTTTACAATAAGTACATACTGTATTATTATATACGTCGATTATAACCCTAAACTATCCATGAAAGAAGGCACCAAATTCCAGTAAGTTACTGCATGTCCATTTCCATTTCACCATCATTTAGATAATGATAACTACTCTCACCCCATTCTCACTGTGCTTCTCTCCAGCGTTTCCACTTCTGCGACTCGTCTGATCCTGAGACTGCTGACTCCCTGTAAAAAGAAACAGTCACCATCACAAACACAGGCAGGGCAGAGACACACAAGTGTACACACACACACGCAAGTGCAGATTCAGAGGCTACAACCATTGTCAGGAATAGTTTGAAAAGTCCATGACATGATTGCACATGACAGAGTGATTTAAGAACTGGGACAAGCACTGCTGACTAAAGCCACCTAACTCAAACCTTTTTATAAGAAAGCCTCGAGAGTGACCGATTTAAAATTTCACAGGAAAAGATAGAAAACTGGCCACTTCTGCTGCACTTCTATCTTGATGGTACCTTCACTGCAAAAATGCCTGTTAACTTCATGTGTAGTTCCTCTATATATATATATATATATATATATATATGAAAAAGCTGAAAGTCTACACTTCAATCACATCTTGATTGCTTCACTTCAAATCCATTGTGATTGTGTAGAGGCATAATTACAAAAATTGTGTCACTGTCCAAATACTTATGGACCTGACTGCGTATAGTCATATACTGACTTCAGTTAAATTCCAGCATTGGATTTAATGTTAGTCTCTGCTTTTGTGCAGAGCAAGTTTGAATGTGACTGATTTTACGCTTGGGTGCATTTTACACCTGGCTTTTTACGTGACTATACTCCATCCAAACACAAATGCAAAGAGATTCATGTTAATGCAGAATGCGTATGTCTGTGTGCATGCGTGTGTGTGTGAGAAAATGGAGCAATGATTTATTCCTTTGACATGCCCCATCAAGCATCAATTAAAGTTTGTTTTTCACCCTACACAGCCTTGTAAACTCTTAATACATGAGGATACTACATGCAACAGTGTTTATAGGTTATGTAGTGTTACAACCTGGATCAAGACCACACATGGATTCATTCGTTTGTGAGGTACATGACTAAAGGTAAAATATACTGTTTAACAAAAGCAAGGAAGTAACCATACCTAAACCAGAAAGACTAAAAGATAATAGGATGAGAAAGGGAGAGAGAGAAGTTCCCTGACAACCCTCGCCGTCACCCTCCTGGCTCCATCAGGTAGAGACAGACAGAGGAGTCCGTGACAACACACACCTTGATCACTGCTCTCAGTTGGCGAATCTTCGTGCCGGAGGAAGAACTTGACTTCTTGCTTCCGAGGCCCCCATTTCTGCAGATGTTCGTACATCATGTGTTCGAAGGGGATTGCTCGCTCTGTAGAGACAGAAAAGAGGGAACGACAGTTGAACGTCTTGGTCTAATTCAATTTTCTAGTACATATCCAATAAGACCCATTAAAAGCACAGTCGTTTAAAGTGAAACTTTGACATTTTGGGGAATACATTTATGTGCTTTATTGCTGAGAGTTAGATTGAAACCACTCTGTCCAAAAGCTAACAAAATCCACTTACCAGCACCTCTAAAGCTCACTGATTAACAAATTAAATATCTTTTATTTGATCTGTACAAATATCAAAGTGTAAAAACTACAATTTGTGGTTTTACAGGGGGTTATGTGCCAGACTATTTCTTTAGCTGCTTCTCCCTGTTCCCAGTGTTTGTGCTGAGGTCAGCTCCCTCTCTCTTGGCTGTAGCTTCATATCTAACTGACAGATAAGTGGTAGTAAGCTTATTTCCAAAATATTTGAAAAAAGTAAAGTGTGTGCATTTGGTGTTAATGTTCTGACACTACAATATTTGAAACCCTGACAAAGTGAAGAACATCGTAGAACAACAGCTATACTTATGATGTGAGCCACGTTATGCTGTCATGGAGTTTTCAGAATTGAATCAAGTAATGATATCCCTGGGAAAACAGGGACAGCTGAAATTGATGGGCAACTATGTGCGCGCTAAAAGACTTGTTGCGTTTCAAGAGGACGGTGCTCTGGGGTGGGCAAAAAGAGACAGGGACACAAAGAGACAGAGACAAAGACAGATGGGTTTTAGGAGGTTTCGGGGGCAGACAGCTGCATTGTCAGGCACCAGCTGAACACGATTGCATAACGTGGGTTAATAAAGCCGTTGGCTGGGATGTTGTTTTCAACAGGGGAGTGGCCCCTCAGCGATAAAATGCTGATAACACAGGGTATGTCAGCACGACTGTGGCGATGGAGCCAAAAACGTTTGGATAGAGCGGAATCTGCTGTGACAGTGCTGTGGACTGTAGCAGCATGTAACCCTTTTCTGACCCATACATTTGTACTTAAGGGGATTATTCTAGTCTGATGGAAATGGGAACATGTATTTTTGTTAATACACGTCTTTCTGTTTCTTGAGCGTGTGAAACCTTTGCCTTATCTATGCCTTCTCCGTGATTTTCCACCACTCAGGCAGTCATGCGTGGCCCTGCTCAGCACCAGAACTTTCTTTAATGAAGTCCTTGTTTAAAGGCCATTACTTCCCAAAATTACATTTTTGTGCATGTAAGTGAGGTGCCAAGCTCAGTGATAACGGAGTTTCACCTTCATGCATTACCGGTGACGCCCGCTGTTCTTTCTCTTTAACACGGCAGAACACAGAGCATTGCTTCACAGAAAAAAAAAAAAAGAAGCAGACTCTCTAACAACAATTTCATCCAGCTCTTACCGTTGCCCCTCCAGACCTCGGCCAGGTGGCAGCCGCTCTCGCCGGGCTCTTTGCAGAACTCGACGACATCCCGGCACGTCGTCTCAGGGGTGATGGGCACCTCAGTCGAAGCCTGTTCCCCATCGCTGAGGTACACCGTCAAAATCATCTTGAGGAATTAAAAAAAAACAAAAACAAAACAAAAAAAACAACACAACAGGTGAGGAGGAGACTGGCACAGGAAAGATGATCCAAAATGACAGCAAATAAAATATAGCAACAAAACAAAATACAACATTAGATTATGAAAGATTTAAATACAAATCATGAAAGAAAACCATAAAAACACAGCGGCAGATCATACTGGCAGAAATAAAAATAACTTCAAAGATAGTATTACATAAAAATGTGCAATAAGTAAATACAGGAAATGAGAAAATATGTAATTGTCTGATTGCGCGGTTTAAGGGCAAAGCTTAACCCACTCTTGCATTGCGCTTTGCGTACAAAGCCCAGCGTGCTGATGTTGCATTTTGCTGCCCACCAGCAGAGACTGTTAGTTTGAGCTGCTGGTCGACTCATGCCTGTGCCTGCCACATTTCTGTTTACTATGATTAGGGCCTGCCATAGCGTTAAACATATACAGTTCAGGCTGGGAGGTGAGACATAGCAACACAAGCCCCCACATGATTCTGTCTGTACCCACTTAACAGGTAAAGAAGTAAAACCAGATCTCATACACATCTTTCTAAGTCCTTTCAGGACACGTTGAGTCAATGGACGTCTGAGGAAACTGTAGATCTATCCTAAATATATTCTCCTACATGCCACTACTAAACTTTCAGGTGCTCCTTTGTACCTGCAGCTATCAGAGTGTATAACACTAACTATCCAAGCATCCTCAGCCAAACAGCCCGGTGACACAGCGGTAAAGTGGCTGCAATGTGAATATGACCATTGGTTACGGACACGGATATTTGTGATTATTAATTAATCACAAGTGTGGCCATAGCTTCTACAATGCAAGACAAACTTTTATATACTTTTATAAGATATTAAAAGCTATTTTAAGACATTCATTTGGGCTCAGATACTTTTCAGATAGATACATTTTATAGACTAGAACTAATATGTCATTTAAATGCATGCATGTTCTATGTGCATCATTTATGGATATGAACAACCTCCTTGGACTTCATGTTTCACTGTTTTACAACATTGAAGCATGTTAGATGCAATTAGTTTTCTTTTAAACACTAACCAGCAAACAGACCCTTAAATCTCAAACTAATACACACAAGCTCCAATGTACAGTATGTCCAATGTTACCCCTAAAGGAGGAAAGCTGGAAGAAAAAAATATAGTAGAAGAAAATCACCAAATCCAGTTGGTTGAAGTGGATAGAACCATATCTAAAAAGATTCAGTCACTGCAAAGTATTGACTCACTGGGTTAAAGAATTCTGCAGGGCACTAAAAAGAAAGATCCACTTTGAAGATAGGTTGTAAACTAATTTTCTGGGTAAACAACTGCATGGATCCTATGATGAGATGAATCAAAGTCTTGGTTGAGTAAATCCAAAATACAGGATGAGAGCATGTGGATAATGTCCTCTCAAGTCTCTCTCTCTAAACACACTGATCTTTTCCTGCTTTGACAAAAAAAAATAAAAAATAAAAAATAAAAAAACTCCCATTCAGTTTAATTCATGTGACAATGTTTCCCCCTCTGCCTTGTTTAGACCAGCCCACGTTAAGGTCTTGGCTCTTGTAATTTGGGTTTTGGGAGATGAGAACAAGTCAAATGGATTAATATGAACTCCTCTGTGTTCAGTGTTACAGCAGCTCTGATGTGTTTTCCTACAACGGTGAGATTTTCATTGTTTTCTGAGGCCCAAAGTACTCCAGGGGGTTGAGGTGTGCTTTCCTGTTTCGTGTGACAGGCCTCGCTTTTTGTGTCACTACAGAAAAACAGGACGGTGTGTGGAGAATAAATCTATAACAAAGCCAACAGTTTGGAGGGACGTTCAAATGTTAGCCGTCTTTGAAAAGAAAGTGTTTATCATGGAATTCGTGCAAGTTCGGTGCGAGTTCAGCTAGTTGTCAGTAAACACAGTAGAAAAGGGAAATCTGGATTCCATATATTTCAGTAGCTTGCTTTTAACTTGTTCAACGTTTGTAGTTTTTGTATATGCTAAGTAAAATAAAGCATTACTTACACTATGAAAGGGCTGTGTTATCTACTCTTGCAATCTAGACCAACAGCTTTGTTTACAAATGGCTCACAATGTGAAACCATAGCCTAACAGTGTCAAACTAAATCAATTAAAATTGGAAGAAAGAAATGAACCAAAACTCCTACTAGGACTACATCAGACCCACTATACAGTTTGCTGTTTAATGAGAAAATGTTATTAAATGTGTCAGCTGCTGTTCAGGTATTTTACACATGCATAATTTAGTAGGTACTCAAATGCAACGTGCAATGAAGTTTCATTTATGCTCAACTGTGGGTGGGCCTCAGGGTGCTACAGTAATTGTCAGTATGTCTTTGCGTCATATAATATCTAAGTTTAGTCACTGAGCTACCTATAGATTATTATTCTGGGAGTTTCTCCGAGACAAAGTGACTCATCCTTTGTATTGACGCAACTGTGAGATTCATTGACATTTTCTGTGACTTTGCACAGCTGATTAGGAGCATAAAATCTCATATTGTGGCAAATTCAGAAACTATATGGATGATGAAAAGGTACTGGAGCCGAGGCACTTCCTTCACAGATCCAACAGTCATCCATCCATGATTTCATGTTGCGTCTTACAGTGTTATTAGGACCCAAATGCCCTGATGTGCAACAACATTATCAGAAAAAATGAAATGGGAAAGAAACTGAAAAAGTGTTGTAAGTAAATTAGACTAGTTATTTCCACATTTTACCGATAGATAATTACTTTGCTAATCCCCAAGGGATACTGGAGTGCGACCAGCTGCATAATAAAATACAACAGAGTACAGGAAGAAAAATAGTGAACACAAAACAGCCCAGTGGGGCCAGCAACAACATCAGTTTGAATCCAGATAAGACTGATGCCATTATGTGAATGTGCACTGGTGGAAATATTGTGCATTCTCATTTACAATAGTGGTCAATGTAAGAAATACGACAGGTAAGAAAATGTAATTATATATTGTAGTAATATTGTAAAATAAAAACAGCCCATGATAATCTACACCGCAACAATCCGATCAGTTCATCACAGACCTGTGCTGAATAATCCTTCAGAGCATGGCAAAACAAACCTTCAATTAATTAACCAATCAGACAGCATAACTGAGGGGCAAACTTTACACAAAAAAAAAAAAACAATGCCGAATATTCTAAAATATACCTTCACGTAAGCAGAAACTACCACATCATGTGCATATACATTCAGAGAGTGACAGCGTAGAAAACAGAAACTCCAGTGATCCAGCTGACTGACCACTGGAGAAATACGAACCGCCCTCACTAAGTTGCGTCTGCCCATGTTCTTGGCTCTTTTGACTGCCCTCCGTTTCCTCCTGATATCCTTCTTTGGTGGCCGGTGGTGCTCCTTTGCCCAAATGGGGTTTTCCTTGGAGAGGGTAACGAGGCCGCGTAGCACTATAGTCACAAACCTCTTCATCGTAGCACTGCCGCTTTTGCAGGCATGAGACTTAATTGCTACACCATCCCGAGCAGACCTCTGGAAAAGACAGCGGTGCGTGCATCGGGAAAGTGCTGCAGAGGAGACTTGGGAAGAAAAAACACTTGCTGTGTGTGTGCAACTCGGGGAGGGAGGGGGAGAGAGAGAGAGACAGATACAAAGAGTAAGAGAGCGAGAGAAAGAAAGAAGGACAGGGGGAGTCACGGGGTGGTGGACGTGGGTGCTGACAAGTCCTTCTACTGGAAAGTTATCCCTGGGTTGTGCCAGTGGCTGCAACACCAACGACTCCCTGCTAACGAGAATAGTTTGGCAACAGCTGTGACTGGCAAGCGGGTCAGGACACAATCACGTAGAGTCATCCTTACACCGAATGTTGGCTGTACACGACTAGAAACATACAGTACTCCTCTTGCCTGACGCATAACGCTACAGTGAGCATCATCTGGAGAAAGGGGCATTCATCATTTAACTTCTGATTCAAACGGTCATTTCCTCTCACAAATCCTGTCACTCATTTGCTCTCAAAGAGGTGCTCACGGTGAAGAAGAAAGATCTGGCAGAATATTGCTTCCCGAGAGCACAAACTTTAACTGAAAACCAATTTTGTTTTTCATGAAAAGACCTTCCACAAAATGCCACGGATTTCAGACATAGCAATAAAACAAGGCTGAATTCAACTCCCAAATGTATCTGCTCACATTGTAACAAGAGGCCCAAATGTGTGGAACAACTAGGTAAACAAAGACGGCATGAACAATTTTAGGCATCATTTTGTTTGACACAAATTGCTTATTCATAGCTAAATCCAAAGACACCTATTCACGTGAGGGTTGCCTCTGACATTCTTGACAAATTGAAAAAAAAAATGTAATCTAGACATTTCATGCAGCTAAATTGTGCCAAACACTGCCCATCTGGTTAAAATGGCACTGAACCACACGGAGGAAAGATGAGGTAATGATGTGAGAAATTATTGATAAAACACTGAACCCAGCCAGGGTGGCCAAAAACTGAAAAATAATGCCGTTATGTATTACACATGCATGAGACGATCTTTCCTTTAGCTGGGCACTTGAACACTGGTGCAGACAAGATGTTTTAGATCCAAATAGAATTTTTAAACAGATGTTCTAAGAGCATGTTCTTCTATTAAGCTGGATAACCCAAGTTATAACTACGCTGGCTTCACTATTACAGACTAATCTAGTAGAGCTTATGTGTCTGGTAGCTCTCACGCACAAACTCCTTTGACATTTCATATTTTTCAATCAGGAAACGTATTTGCTTTCATCTTGAAACGATTAAGAGAGAAAATACAAATCTGGACAGAGGCATGGGGATGTTTCAGGTTTTCAAGATTTAACCCGCTGCTTAATAAAGGATGTGTTGCTTTGACTGAAAGCTGACTAAAGTGCATTAGAGGATGGCATTATGAAAGTCTAATTAATAATGTATGCTTCTTCAACAGGTGGGAGTTGTTAAATAAATCAATTACTGACCATTTTCATCTGTTCACAGTGAAATTGGGGAAAAGGTCATAGCCATTAAACATTTCACTTTTTATATTAATTACAAATGCTTAATGATAATCGTGTTGGCTTGGCTAGTGTCATTTTAAAACTAGCATACCACCCTAAAATGGAAAACGCAACAATAAGATGCAATGTTTACATTTCCTGTACGTCATGCTCTGCCCAGCTCCACTGGGTGAGATTAATTCCACATGACAATCTACTCAGCTCAAAAGTTCCCCTTAACAACAGAGCATTAGTCGACGCAGCCACACAGACCTAGATCTGCCACGGTCTCATTGGCTGCTGGAGTCACGCGAGACCCGAGTGCAGGGCTGCCTCTCTGCTCGACTGGCTCTTTGACTCTGATGGCTTGTTGGTGCCACAGGGTGCAAACGTCCACAGATGCGGCTGCAACGAATATGGAGTTACTTCCCCGTTTCTACGCATTCCTGAAAACTTACATGCCTCCCGGGAAGTTGTGCTGCAAAGCTATTTTAAATGCCGACAAACACAATGATACTGTATTTTCAACCTACCAACGGTCCTTTGGAAAGATAACCGGCCAAGAGTGAATCACCTCTATTTATGATGAACCCACTGTAAATGTATCCTGCATCTGAGTTCATGTTCCCCTCCCCGAAGGCCAAAAGGGCTGCAATCGCTTCTCCCACAATACATTCTCAGCACTAAAGATAACAAAAGAGGCCCAAACAAAACACGTCTCCAATAGGGTTGCCATTCAGGTATTCTATTCTTTGCAGCACAGCGCGTCTTGAATAAAAACAGCATGGAAAACGACAGAATGAAAATAGTTCTTGGTTTAAATTTGTACCAATGCCTACTGTACCTGAACGCAGCAATAACTTTGTTTCAACATGAATTCATTATTATTATTATAATAAAGAGAGTAGAGGGTGTGACGGTAACCTGTACTATTCTGATATACAGTAGTGTAATTATACTTGTTCAATACTGCATGTTTGCTAACATGGACTACATTTGCTCCTTGTGCCAGAAGCAAGCGGACTTCAGATAATCCACAATCCCTGTTCACCAAGTTAAGCACATTTCACTCTCCTAATGTTTTAGTAATAGTAACCATCCACGTGTAAAATGCAAGTCCTACAGCTATATGGATAGCTGCAGAGGTACCGTCCCAACAAATAAAAGTCAAAGCAGGTAACGTTCAAACTTTTTATTTCTTGGAACCGATCTCCCCGATATATGAGCTGAGTGGCCGTGGGACTGAACGGTGCTCTTCATCTTAATCTGCTACTCTTACATTTAGACTGAGGTGCCACACGCCTGAGTAAAGAACCCCCAAACTCCACACAGCAAGATTAAAAGCTAGGTGTGCCCTTTGTCAGATAATACACCCCACACACACACACACCTTAATGCTACCGTAGAGAGCAGGACACCTGACAATTTCCACCTTGCACACACAGGTTTGATTTAGGGGGAAAGGTGGGCCACCAATCTTGGAAGAATACATGAGTCACTTACACGTTTAACGCTAGGAGAGCAGGGGCTGTGTGCACTTACCGGCATCATATTGGCAGGTCAAAACCAGGGCTGCATCGGCAACCCACTTATCTTCGATGGCACCACCGTGGAGTCAGCCAAGACACCCACCTTCTGGTCTCTCTGGCTCTGGTTACTCCAATGTGACAACCAACTGGGCCTCAAGTCCTCTCTGGAAGACCAGAAACAGTGGAATTACCTCGAGTGCCATAAAACTGAGCACCGACGTAGCTGACACCCGAACTAGCACGCAATGCTATCAGCCACAGACGCTCATTTAAATGCCTGCAGGCGTGGCTCTGTGCAGCTGCGGCTACAAACAAGCCGATGGCTAGCCGGGCAGCTAGCCGGGCAGCTGGCCCGCAGAGCGACTCGTAGCAAATGGCATTCGTTGACTTGTCATTCCTAGTTAGTTACACTCACCAGTGTCAGAGACAAGTCATGGTTTCGAGGAGAAAAACCTCGCTGCGTTACTGTTAAAAGGCAGGTCGGCTAAACGAAACAGCTGTCAGCCAGCCAGCCAGCCAGCTAACGTCAGGTGTTAGCTGGTTTCAGAGGCGGCTAAAGGACGGCGTGTGCACGGCGATCTCTCCGCTCCCGTCGGCCCTATAGCCTGGCGCTGGGCTGCGCATCGGCACCAGCTACCGGTGGCGTGTGTTCCAAGCAAGCAAAAATGAACAAATGCCCACGCAGGTCGGCTAAGTCGTGTTTTTACGAGCGCAGCGGCGGCGCTAGAGGAAAACACAAATAGCTGGAATCCAGTTGTTGACGCTGGGAGGGGCGGGGCGTCACGTCGACGTAGAATGCCAAGAATGTAACGTCCCCAGCCGGGAGACCAGTTTATCAGCCCCGGTGTGAATTCAGCCCTTTCCAGCTGGCACGAAGTGTCCAAAAGCAAATGGAAGACTTATTATATTAAAAATAATTCAGAATCTTTCGCTCTGTTGTTTATATGAACATCTTATATATATATATAGGCATAAATAATAACTTGAGTTTGTTGGATAGTTTGAGGAGATCACTCACGTGCATCTGAAAATCTGTGTGCATTATGGTTATTATGGAAACATCGCATAAGTGTTTGGAAGATCACAGAATTAATTTTCAAATGGTTGGACGACCTGTCAGTGTGTCTTTTTCTGCAAATCACATGCTTTCATGGGCTATTTTCCATTTTTGAAATGTGAGATGAGACTGGTTGAAATATGTTTGATACATTTAATAGCAGTTTCAAATACAAAGATATCTTAGGGTGACTCCTATGTAGATGGAAGAGGGTCATAATTAAGAAGATTTGTGTCGCCTAGGTGATCTCGACAACAGCATTTGTATGCAAAATGCAGCACTTTCAGGGCACCTTTTCTCATGGACAGCAAAGTGACCGAGGACTTGATCATATTGTGGATTACTTTGCAAAGGCCAGGAACAGACAACTGATTAGTGCAAACATCATCATTTGACCCACTGATGCACTGATTTGGTCACGGTGATAAAAATGGATT
>JAVQJF010093925.1:0-13413 GCA_036023855.1 Gadopsis marmoratus
CGACCAGTCCAGGGTGTTTCCTGCCTCTCGCCCAAATGTTAGCTGGGATAGGCTCCAGCCCCCCCTGCGACCCTTCGGGATAAGCAGTATGGATAATGAATGAATGAATGAATGAATAATTATATACACCACAAGAGCTGTGACAGGAGGGCATATCTTACTTTTCTGTGTTTTCTTCTCCATAACCGCTTTCTCATAACAGCTAACGTTCTTTGCAGTAAAGATGAGACCTGTTGTCTGTCACATAGTACACGGGTGTTTGAAATTTGCTTAAATGACAAATGAAGCTTAGTTTTACATAATTACTGCTTCAAATCTGCAACCTCTTCTGAGCTGGAAAACCTCATAATATTTAACTCAGAATATTTCTGAAAACGCAAGGCCGATATAGCTAACGGACGCACTGGAAACAATCCAAAAGAATGAATTTTTAATACCAAATGTGAAGGTTTTGCACCTCAGATTACCCTGAGGTAACCGGTGCCGAGAACAGTAGAACAATATTAAAATATCCCCCAAAACCTCTTAAACTCCTGGCAAAGAATAACTTCTGTATGAGCTGCGACACGACAGACGCTTTAACGGATGCCTTCATATATAGAGTATATAGATTTACCGTCTCTGACGTGTCTATTGCACTTCTCAAGTACATTTTTCAGGAATGCCAGTGCACCAGTATGCATTTGTACAAGTCACACGCTTAGTTAGGGGCTATTGTAATAAGAGGGTCGTCTGTAACATAAGGGCTCCTCTTTTGTAGGCCAGTCAGCGAGGTGAAATTACACAGCTTCCCACTTTCAGACCCTTGATCCTAATGTTCCATATCATCTTTTTGTAAATCTAATGTAATTATCCAGTTCAATAGAGTAATCACTGGCGTGCTGTGTGCATTAGGCCCTCTATTCAGGCTTATGACAGCCCTGTTGGCTCCTTCACTGGCATCTACCAGCTCCCTAAGGCCAGCCACAGGAAACCGTCAACAGCTTCACACAGAGCCACCTTTGAAAGCTAATGATATAATATACATAATCATATTATTATGATATTATTATTATGTGTGTGTGTTCTCTGAAAATCCTTTTGAGTCAACGTGTGCAAACCTGACCTGTGTTTCTACATGTGCAGCATGTATGAAAGGATATTTGACCTATACATACAAGACGCGCGCACACTTAAACACAGTTAAACACACTTACAAGAAGTACTTGTGCCCCACTTTATTGACCCTCTCTGCTTCTTTTCCTGAATGGCATATTAAAGCCTATGTTCACAGTGAGGCTCTGTGCTCTTTGAAGTGTTCAAGAGCTGAAACAGATCCTCAAATATTGACTTTTAAGCTTTCTGGAGGAAAGGGAGAGAGAAGGAGATGGAGAGGAAAAAGGTACATGCATGGACAGAGACAGATGGAGGGAAGTGGCTTTTGTCGTAGTTTAGGTGGGTGTTGTCAGATTTCTGACAGGAGGGCTGAATTTGCTTCGGCTAAATGTGGGTTCGTCAACTGTTAATATTTGTAGGGAGGCGTGTGTTTATTGGTGTGGAGGAGGAAGTGCACAGAGATAAGGGCTCATGGTAAGCCGAGCCTGATTCCAGGCAACATAGATTGAAATTACTTGCGGCCTTTATGTGCCTTTCCTTTCCTCTTTTCTTTTCTTTTCCTTTCCTCTCCTCTTATCCTTTCCTTTGCTCTCATGCTTAGTTTTAACTTAATAAATCACATCTCACCCCCCTCCGTCCTCCTCTGAGAAACCCTGAGCCAGAACACACTTATTACTTGTAACACCTCTGAGCGGGCGACTGTTTTCACTTTTCAAACAATGCCCCCTTTATGGAAACTGAAGACGGAAGGAAAAAGAAAACATCCCAGGGCTTTTTAACTATTCTCAGGAACCTTCCTCTGCCATCTGCAGGTCAGAGTGGTCAGTCTGTCTGTGTTTGCGGCGCCGCTGTTGCCAGGTTGAAAAAAAGAAGCAGATCGATAATCCAGAAGGTCAAAACTTATGTATGTACTCTTTATGTATTTCTCCCCTTCCTCGTGGAAACACGCCTCCACATCCCCTATAAAACACACACTAAAGGCCCTGATTTACAGTGTTGTTTTTTTGGTTTGTTTGTTGATCGCAGCAGGTAGATCAGGTACACTGAGCTCACTCACGCACACTGAGTAACACTCTGTGCTGCGCCCCAATCTCCTGCTATATTGGGACAGACTGCCAGGCTGTGTGCGTGTTTGTTTGTGTGTACCACGATGCAGTCTTGATGCAAAGTATGATTAATTTGCCTTATCTGTTTTCCTGTCACTCTTCTGTCTTATCATACGTTTATTTGCTTTCCGAGCAGCCAGGTTCCTTGTGTGCGTTGCCAGGCATGGCTATCGGACACTTCCTCAGCTCAAACCTGGGAAGTTTTGTGTGATAACGGAGCTCGCACATCTAGCATGCTTGTGTGAAAATGTATCCTGCCAGAAAAGGTAAAACAACATTATTTAAAACTCTTATCAAAACCCAGACAGTCGTGCATTCAGTGGAAGTTGGTGAGTAAGTGCTTTTAACGTTGCCAACATGTCCTGCTGTTTCTTGCAGAGATTACAGGCAGCTTTATTTTTATGTTCTATATCCAGAATCTTAAGAGTCTGTTTGTTAGCATAACTCGGTCAGACCAGACCAGCTTCCATGTTTACAGCCTGAGAGGAAGGCAGGTCATTTATCAAAATAAACCGAATTTATTACCAGGTAAATCTAAAGGAATGGGGATTTATATAAAGGCAAAGTTAAAGTAAATACTTGATGTTAGGCCAAATAAAATGGAAGTAAAAAAAAAAAAAACTTGATATAATCAGGTAAAAGTCCATGTGGTAACACTTTTATTTTACAGGTCTGTAATTTCCAAGACGTTTCCCAGAAAGAACCAATGTAATTTAGTAAAGATTTTAGGGAAACTAGAGCCCGTGTTCAATTTGAAAACTTCCAATTAATTCCAGGTAATTGCAGTCATTACCAGGAGAGGCTCTTGGTCAGTGCACAGCAGATCGGCTGAACATGCACAATTCAACTTATAGGAAGAAAGAAAATTCCAATAAATGAACATTTACTTGAGTTAAAAGGGAGCTGTTCCTTTTTTAAATTGCTTTTATGTTTGCCTTATAATTAGTACCAAAGTTTCTTTCTGTGAAATGTTTTGGGAAGAAAGTAAATCTTTAGGAAACCTTTGGACATGTTAAAATAAAGTGCCACCACGCATGTCGCTCTGCATTGTACAGGAAGATGATTGGATGGTTAGCGCCTCTTCCATACTTTTGATTTGATTCTGTTTCATAACATTTGTGTAGAAAACATTGCTATCAAACTTCTCATCCTGGAAAAACAAAGCATGTGGGTGCTTGTTTCATCCTCTTTAATATGCCACAATGAAGCCATAGTTTCCTGTTGACTGTTCTGACTGTGCCACCCTGTGAGCCACGGACTTTCATTGTGTGTCTCTTGCTCTGGGATGAGCTGAACCCACAGAGCCACTGACTCACCCTCTCTAGATGGAGAATGGCCTTTTCTGCAGCCTATCAGATGTCACTGCGCTTCTCTGTTGTGGTCTCAGCCATTCAGATAGGATGAATCACATTAATAAAAGCCATCTTTGCGCCGCTCAACAGCTCAGCTGAGGTCGGCTGGTGGCATTTGAGTTCTCGACAACCTGGAAAAAAACACAGGAAGCTTCAAACAAAGTAGCTGATATTGATGTGCTCACACATTACAGTGCACATTTAGGGATGCATTACGATATAGTGTATTTGCTGTGCTGTGGTTTTACTTAATCTTTGTGTGTGTGTGTGTGTGTATGAGAGAGAGAGCAGGAGCGTTTGGTGTTTTGTCTGTTTTTAAAAGGGTGTTCGACTACAAAGGCTCATCTTATTTCTCACACACACACACACGCAGACACACAGTAATAAGCAGCTGGTAAATGCAGTATATTAACAGTGCCTGCTAATCTCTTTGTAGAAAGTGTAGTACCGCTTCTAGCTGTTGGAGTTGTAAATAGTGCAGCAGAGTGAGCGCAATCAAACCACATTTGATGGCCATTTTCTGGTGTGTTTTTAAAATAGATTGAAAAGATGTCTTTATTTGATGGTGATAGCGGAGAGACAGGAAATGTGCGGAAAGAGAGCGGGGGAACGACATGCAGCTCAACAGACTGGCCAAACGGGAATCAAACCGGGGATTCGCTGCTCAGACATCTGAGCCGATGTGGTATGCGCCCCAACCGCTCGGCTATCGGGTTGCCCCATTTCTCACTCTTTTTTAAGGATTATTAAATACTCTTTTATGTGCAGCAGAAGTCACAGAAGGCAATTTATTGTCACTGCCAGAGCCAGCGCAGAAAGGTGTGCCTACGCCACAGAACCTATCTTGACCTTGATATCAAATAGCAGTTTATTTGTTTGAATGCATTGTGGGTTAGAATTACATTTATCTATTTGTAGATGTTTAGTTGACACCCAGAAAAAAATCAGGGTGACTAACAGAGAGGAGGAAGAGGCTGTTGGATGCACATTCTTCTGTTCATCCATTCAATCAACTATTAACATCTTCTGTAATTTTAAAATATGCCACGTTGGGGGTGTTCTTTTATGTTTTATATAATATTTTTTAATATCCATTGACTGTTGCTCAAGGTTTTACCAAAGTGTAAAATAAAAATCTGGACTAGTTGTCTGTGGTTGTTTTTTGGAGATGGTGGGCAGTAGTTGAAAGGGAGAAAAACATGTTTAGTCAGTTTTAACTGCTCTACTGTTTTCTCCTGCTCAACATCACAATGATCCAATTTCCTACATATGCACATTAAAATGAAAGATGTCTCCCTCTGGTGGTGAAGACAACAATCTGCATTTTCTTATCCGTTCACACCCTCAGCTGGTTTAACCTATATTTGTGTTTTTGTGCTACTTTTATTCTATGCTATAGTTGATTAATAATTGTCATTTGTATCTGATGTCTGGTCTGCTTACTTTATGTCAAAATATTACTGTTACCTCCCAAAGCAATCGGATGCAAGAGGGAAATGGAGAGAGGGCGATGGCATAATGAGGTGGAATAAAAATCCTTTTTCTTCTAGTTTAGTGCCAACTGCCAGAAGCCCTGACCTTAAGTGTTACTCATCACTCGGCTAGCTACCCCTGTCACAGTTAACCAGATCATCCTACATTAAAGAAAATGAGAAGTGCAGCAATTTATGTGAGAAAGGAAGAAAATGGGATCAAATTTAAAAAGCCTTTTAGACGTGGAGAAAAGCTCAGCTACTGAGGAATTTAACTGAAAGGGCTTTGTGATTGGTATATAATAACCCAATATATCTGGTGATACCCAAGCTTTCAATCATTAATTGTTCATATATCAGAATCTGTTCACGATGAAGAAACACATGCAGGTTGATGGGTGCCATGTTGTAATGGTTTACTATCATTACTCTAAATTATGGATTGAATGATGCATGTTCTTAACCTTAATTTCTTTCATTCATCAAAAATGAATACGATTTGAACTAGTTAAATGTTCATAAGATCACAATAAAATATGCTGAAATTACAAATTCTATTTAACCTGCCTCTGTATACATTTAATTCAGTCAATCAATTCATCAAACTCTGTATGCTTTTTTTTTTTTATATAGTATGTTTTCACTTCTAATACTGGATTAATTTCTTTTGCCCCTCATACATGAAGAATGTTTTGTCTAACTTGTTTTATTGTTGTCTTGATGCTATTCTATCGCTCTTTGTCCTCATTGTGTGGGACAGCAGCACACCTGCTGGAAAACAGAGAGAAAACACAGCTGCGGATGTTCTTCCTGCTATAAAAAAAATTAATAAAACGAGAATTCTCGATATTACTCCCCATCCGTCATGGATACACACACACACACACACACACACACACACTAAGCATGATACCCACCATGTGCCCCGCTGCCAGTGAACTGAAGCAGACCAGACCCTCAGTCACAGTGTAAGAAGCTGCTCCGCAGTCTGGCTGAGCCTCGTCTCGATGTTCCCCCCCGCTGACAGAAATGCAAACGTGTCTGCTCTGCTCTTGTCAGTCGGGTCATTGACACTCAGAACACACGCAGGCAAAACAGGCTCATTGTAGCACCGTCATTAAGACTGCTTTTAACCCAGCGATCCTCTCAAAAGTCCTTCAAGACTTCCCTGTGTAAATATAAGGAATTGAAAATAAATATAAAGAACATGTACGCATACTGTCAGTAAGGGCGGATAGACGGCTGAATCCGGATTTGGAGGGCAGCAGAAACGAGCTGTAAACACAACATTATCGAGCTGATAAGAGGGAACCTGTTAGCAAACAGCTGCTTATTTACACACCCAGCATACACAGGGTAACATTAGCATTCATTGCGAGTCTGCCAGTCCGATATTCACACTCCTTTTAGCTCCGTCTCTACCAACTCCTGAGGGAAGAAATCTGCCTCTTAAGCTGCTAAGTGCTCCGTTATGTTCCCCAGCTACGCTTTAACTTTGTTTGTCTGCTGTGTGCTGCTGAGCAGGTAGCGTGCAGTAGGTTTATCTGAGCGTTTCAGCTGAAAACGGCCACCTGCCGCTCCTGAAAGCAAGGTGGATGAGAGCTGCGAGATGGGGATATTAAAGTAGCAAGCTGCAAAACCAAAAACCGTGAGCCGAAAGACACTAAAGCGTGCTGCTGAGCTGAGGGGAGCTGTAGAGGCAGTCACTATGAGCGACCCCTTTCACATTAATCTGTTGTTAACATAAAAATATTGATCCCAGCAGCTTTAAGGAAACATATTTGGCCCGTTTTCAGAACGGTGTCAAATGGGCTTGAATACTTCTGTCTCAGAAAGTTTAAAGATATACCTTCCTCCCATCCTACGTCCAGCTCTGCTACATTACCCTTTGTCTTGTTCCTTTCTTCCGCTCCCTGTGTTATTCCTGTCCCCAGACTTGCCCAGAAGCCTGGCCGCTGGTCTAGGCCTCCAAATGAGAGACGCGGCTTCAAACTCCCTCTTTGTTGAAAGACGATATCATTAAACTGCCTGGACAGCCAGCATCTTCTGCGTGGGCGTTCTTCTAATACAGCAGAATTACTGATCAGCTTATTACCCCATGCCTTTTGAAGTTTGCCTTTTTATGAACCTATGACGGGAAAATCTGTAAGTGACTTGGCGCCGAGATTTACGTCCTCCTGATTACAGGGAGAAACCGGCGAGGGAGATGAAACGCAGGCAAATTTGTTTACTACACAGATATTTCAAATGTGGTTTGACAGGTGGGATTCATTAACTCGACAATCTAATGCGGTAACCCCCGTCTGAAGCACGCGCTCTAATCCCTGTGGGACCCTTCATAACTCTGCCTGCTCTGCTTCATACACCTGAGGGCTGTAATAACCTCCAACTGTACACCACCAGCACATACTTCTCTCTCTCTGTTTCTCTGCTTGTCTGCGCGCCTGCCTTCTACCTGTTTATTTCACACGCTCGCAAAGACGCATGTTTGTGCGCACTGCACTCTCACAGCTGCCGCTCTTGTCTTTGCCATTCTTTACGCAAACTCTCACTGTTTTTCCTGCTGCTCTCTCACCCGAGTGCTCGCTGCGTAGGAGGCACAGCTTTCCGTTCTGCATCCCCACACATCTTTGAGCGTTTGAGATCTTTTTAGACCAGTCACGTCCGTCGCAGGATCTGATTCAGTTTCTGGTACCGCGCTGTTTAATGCTGCCAGACCCCTCTCTGTTCCCCCTCGCAGTCGCCCTCTCCAGGGGGCTTTCGGTCAATCTTTCCACGCCGGCGCGTATTGTACTGCAGTCGACCGTCTAAGCCCTCATCACACTGGTCGCCCCCCCCACCCCCTCAGACTCTCAGCCCCCTTAGGCAGCTCCAGGCCTTCACCCTGACTATTTCCTCACCTCACAACTCATGACAAGCACATGATGTGAGAATGGCCATGACTCGGGTATTAGCTGAGACAAGAACGGACAAAAGAGAGACAAAGGGATAAAGGCGAGCTTGTTGCACTGGTGAAACCTCTTACTATTGTGCTGAGGTCATTCCCTCGTGTCTGGAAAAACATGTAGAGCTCGATCATCATATTCTCATATCATGTTTCAGGGAAATCGTTACTGTAACGTGTAATATTATATGTTGTTGTTGTTAAGATTTTTTATAATCAAATTTATATAACAATGAAGTGATGAATGGATTATGATATAGGTTATTTTGAAATGGAATTACACTTGATTTCTTTTCATGCTTCTCAATGTCACCACTATTAATTTGACTATTAATATGAGTTTTCATCTGATACACTGACTTGGTATCTCTGATAGCAACCTTATTAAATGGATCAGGTATCAGTCAGATGTGACTCATGAGATGCTTAGCTTAGCTTAGCATAAAGACTGGAAGCAGGGCAAAACAGCTATGCTATATTCTATTTTGTTTGTTTATTCTGTAATAAACTAATCAAATTGAGGTTTTGAAGGGGGTTATGTGCCTGACTATTTCTTAGCCGGGCACAGGGACTTTCTGGAGTCTTGTTGTTACTATGTGGTTGCCATGCAGCCAACAGAGACTCCCAAGGAATCATTGCTCCTGGCTAAGCTAAGCTAACCATCTCCTCTTCAACTCCAGAGACTCTTTCTTTAACTACACTTCACTTCACTTCACATTTTAAACAGAATATTCTGGTGCCAAGCTTTTATTTCTGTGTGTGTTTGGCACACTGGTACATTTGTTTTTGCCCTTATGTGACTGTTTGATGCCATAATGCTGCATTTATCCGTACACTTTCCAAACAGCCACTCCTAAAACGCACACACCGAAGCACACAACAAAGCCAGATACTGCTTACAGCACTGGCTGCACTGCTGTGGCTGACAAAAGAGCAACAGCATGAAATGCTTTCGCCTCCTGATGCAGTGGCCTGAGCATAGAAATGCTACGTACAGTATTTTCAGGAGTGGAGCTTAGCAGAATCATGTGTTGAGGATAGATACGTGTTTTTAGGTTGAACGTGAGCATCTCATCCTTGTGAAACAAGGAGTCTGCTACCGTATGTGTGCATGCTTGCATATCGGTAGGCATGATGCCTTGTACATGTGTGGTGTATTCTAATGAGTTGGACATTATTGTAACTGCTTACTCTCTCAGGATGTCATTTATAAAGATCCCATTCTCCATCCTCACCTCTTTCTTACCCTTTCTTCTCCCTCATTTCAGTCCCTTAGCCTCTGCCTTTCTTCTGTCATGTCTCTCCTCTCCTCTCCTCTCCTCTCGTCTCGTCTCCTCTCCTCTCCTCTCCTCTCCTCTCCTCTCCTCTCGTGCTGGTTTGGTAGAAGTGGTTGGTTATTTAAAACACTATCTATACTGTAGCTCTGTTCATTTTCTATCACAGCAGCTTGTACACTGATGTGTTACCACTTTCTTTTCAAATTTTTTTGTCAGCTCAGCTTTTGATTAGAGAACAAATTGCTTCCCTAAGAGTACTTTACTCCCTCTCTGGAAAGACGCAGGGAGCTTCATCTCCTGCTGGGACCCCCGGAGATTCAACTGGACTCTTCTCTTCTCTGTTCATATTACAGGACAGTAGTTTCAGCCTTTAGTGTTACCGGTAAAGGGAATATTTAGTCTTTCATTTATCTTTGTATTTCTGGCGCTCAACATGCAGAAAGTGCAACTTAACTTGTTAACTTTGTTAATAATGTGTTAGTCTCTCTGTAATATTTTGTCTTTATTCTTGTCTTTGTCCCTCTCTGTCCTGTTGTTCATCCCACAGACACCTTTGAGGTCCTGATGAGGCAGGCGGAGAATCACACTAATGCCATCCTCCAGGAGTCGTACCGCAACATGGCTGATCAGGCCACGGGCCCCGTGCAGGAACTCTTCACCGACATTAGTCTCTTCCTGCTGGGGTCTGAGTCCAACATTGATGACTTAGTACACCGATTTTTCGACGCTCTCTTCCCGCTGGTCTACAATCACCTCATCAACCCAGGCCTCAGCGACTTATCACCAGGCTACGCTGAGTGTGTAAGATCATCCAGCCGCGATGTGAGGCCGTTCGGGGGGGCACCCGGCCTCTTGGCCGATCAGGTCGCTCGCTCCGGGGTCTCTAGGAAGCTGCTTCTTCAGGCACTGCACCTCGGCATAGAGGTCATCAATACCACAGACCACTTACAGCTGAGCCGTGAGTGCCGACGGGCCCTGCTCAAGATGCACTACTGTCCTCACTGCCAGGTATGCATGCCTGTCTCTGAAGTCCATTTATCCATATGAATGAATGAAAGTCTTCACCAGCACCACTGATCCCAGAGTAATTTGCTTCACAGGGCTTAACCCAGTCCAAGCCCTGCATGGGTTACTGCCTGAACGTGATGCGGGGCTGTTTGGCGAGCATGGCAGAGATTGACACCCACTGGAGGGAGTTTGTTCGATCGCTCGAGGGCTTGTCGACACGGATGCACGGACCTCAGGATTTGGAGCAAGTGCTTTTGGGAGTTCACATTCTGGTTCACGATGCTGTCGGACACGCTCAGAAAAATGGACCCCACCTCTCAGCACAGGTCAGATCATCTTTGAGGAGGCATTCATCATCATTTAGGACGGTGGACTTGAAACTGTACCGGGGCTCTGTGGGAGGTGAAAACCAGTATCACCAGTCAATCTGACAAGGTGAACGAGTGACGAATAGATAACGGGTAAAGCATTTCAGTCAGTCCTGGAGAGATTTTTATTCTGAATTACACTGCTGTTCCAGCTGCTAGCTCCATGTCAGATAGGTAAGTGGTGTTGAGACCAAAGCCGCCCATGTGTGTAACTCCAACAGAAATTGCCAGACAGAAGGTTTAGACTCATTTACCCAAACTAGGAAGTCTTTATCCATAAAACACAAGGAATCTATAACGGTGCAACCATAAAGTATGAACATGTAACTTTTCACAGGATTTTTGTTCCTGAGCTACACTCTTTCCTTTTCTCACAGAGACACAACAGCTCCATCTAGTGGTTGTCTAGTGTCACTGCTGCTTGATAGGCAGCACATGCAGTACATTTCAGAAGTGGGAGATTATAGGCTTGGCTGCACTAATGGCCTTACAGTGTAAACAGCTGTCACTCAGCCATCTAATAATAATAATAACAATAATAATAATAATAATTTGTCATGCACCAGTACAGTTTAGCAAGATTTCAAATGCATGTTTTTCCCTCAGTGTTTAAACTTGTGTCCGTCTCATTGGGTAATAGGTGCATAAACTGTGTGGCCCACCAAGCAGGAAGCCTGTGCAGTCAGTCAGCATCCAGCGCAGCAGCAGCAGAGAATCCATGCCTCTTAAAGCTCTTGTCAGAGTGTCAGACTCGCTCGCTGTCAGGAGAAGGTAAGTGGGTGAAAGATGACAGATGTGTGCATAGAGCGAAGTGTTGTGTTCTGATTTTAGTTCATTAAATCTACAATTAATATGTAAAACACTTTGTTAAACAAGTTAATTATCTATGTGGCTGCAATTTCAGGGACTTTCTGAACAGTCTACGTCTCTACCGTACGTACTACGGTGGCCTGGCGGATCAGCTGTGTGTGAGTGAGCTGGCCTCTGGTGACGGGCTGTCCTGCTGGAATGGAGCTGACATTGTAAAAAGGTTCGTTTCATTTTGAGGTTCATATCATATAAAAACGTGCAGATGTGTGTACACACACACTCAGTGATATAACTGCATACCTTACCTCGCCTATTTTATGCATTCAAGTATTTTATTTCACTTATAGGCTCAACAAAGCAACACAGTACCGAGACGATGCAACTCCTTCTGTATGAACAGAATTCAAACATCAATTTCAGACTACAGACAAAATTACATGTTTATCACATCACTCCAAAGTGCACCTCCTCCTCCTCCGCGGAAAATATGTTTCACGTATTCTTGCTTCACTTGGGTGTTTGACCTTCACTGTGCAGAATGAGGTTTGTGCAGAGTTTGATGCTAGAATGCTGTTTTCACATTCATCTTCTGAAGGAGGAAAGTTTCTCTGTACAAGCCTTTAAATCAGAATTTAAAACGTGTACGTTCTGGCATGATTTTACTACTCATACACTCACACAAACACTGAAAACGGACTTTTCAGTGAAGCCGGAGACAATCTTGTGTCCAGCAGTTAAACTTCTGAAATAACCAGTGTTTGAATAGGCTTTGATTTTTCAATGAGGTGTAAGGAGTAAATGTAATTTTAAGACATTTTAATATGATTGTGTAATTTTCATGTTGGGGATCAAATGTCTTATTGATTTCTGGTGTACCATGAAACTAAACCATGGTTCTATTGGTTCAAGACCTACCTAGCTCTCTAATTTCTTGAAAACCTCCTTTATGTTTTGCTGGCAGACAGACAATTAAACTTGCTGACAGGGGTGAAGGACCTAGTAACATTTCGGAAACACCTTAAACCCAGAACAAATCTGAACGTAATGGGAGAGAGAAATGTGGATCTTGTACTGCTAAAGATCACTGTAATGCATTAATTATCTTGGTCATCATTTCTTATGTACAAGATCAGTTTAACAAACTAGGAAACATTGTGAAAGAGACCAGGACAACGTATAAAATCAGCTTTCCCCTCGCAGGGCTACTGGAGCAGAAGAGATTAAAAACCCTGTAGTGCCACCACAGTGATAATCTGACCAGCACTCTCTCTGGATATTTCCAACGTGCAATCGTGCCAGCTGCGTGGATGAATAAATTAATATCCAGCAAAATGATTTATAAACAGCATGTGAGCTAATAGGAATTAAACAAGAATCTCAAATTAACGTCCTGCCGTTCTGTGCTTGTGCGCTGTTAAAAAACAGGCAGCAGAATTGTCTCTGATAACGTTAACTGATGAAATTGATGTTAAAATGTTTCACTGTGAGAAGCCTGGCAGAACGTCCCTCATGCTCGCGATGGTCATTAATTAAGGCTTCAGCGGCAAAATAAGTTTAAAAATCCATCAGTGTTGCAGCCTGTGTGAGAACAGAAAACAGTTTTATTCCTCATTATCATAACTCACCACTCTCTCCTCTCTGCCCCCTCTCGTGCACCGGTTTTCAAATATTGCGTAAGAACGCAGCTCTTTCTGTTAGTGTGCTGTCATGTCTGAATGAAGCCGGGAAGGAACATTAACGTAGAATTCACCTGTGTCTGAATGAGCAAAAGCCATCACTTTATCAGAAAGATGAAGCCAGCGATGTTACATATTCCGTGTCTGAAAAGGGTTTTGGTTCACATCAAGTTACAGGTTTTCAGCTCCGGAGACATCTAACTGAATGATCCTGGAACGATTTGTACACCGTTTGACCCTGGCTTAATACGCACACACACACACACACACACACACCTACACACACACACACACACACACACACA
>JAVQJF010093929.1:0-12079 GCA_036023855.1 Gadopsis marmoratus
GCAACTTGGGGTTCAGTGTCTTGCCCAGGGACACTTCGACATGCGGACAGCAGGAGCTGGGATCGAACCACCAACCCTGGGGTTAATGGACAACCGCACAATCCTCTCAGCCACAGCCGCCCGACATGAATCCTGACATGGCCAGAACTCAGTTTTGAAGTTTGCTGTCAACACTACCATAATCGGCTAGATTAAATACAACGATGTGAAGTCATAGGAGGAGGAAATCTACAGCCTTGCAGAGTGGTGCACAGAGAGCAACCTACTGCACAATGTCGGCAAAACCAAGGAGCTGATCATTGATTTTAGGAAAAAGGCAGAAAAGACACACACTCCTGTCTACATCAGTGGAGCTGAGGTGGAGCAGGTGAACAGTTTCAGGTTCCTGGGAATCAGCATCCCAGAGAACCTGTCATGGAGATCAAACATCTCCATGCTGGTAAAGACGGCTCAGGAACATCTGTATTTCTTAAGGAAACTCACATGCCACGTTCTTGTTAACTTTTATAGAGGAGTAATAAAAAGCATCCTGACTGGAAACATGGCAAACTAGCATGGGATGTGCAATCTATTGAGCACCAGTGATATTGGAGGTACCACTGATCGTTTGCACTTCGCCATAAATAAATGACATGGAACTTTTTGTTATGCTGGTTTTGCACATTACCATACCACTCACTACCTTTGTATAATATTAATAGTCACTGTATATATTGTTTTTATTTATTTTTTGTAGCATAATTTAAAATATATGTGTATGTTCTGTCTGTGTAGTGTGAAGGGGGCTACACATTTCATTTCATTGTGCAGCCCTGTGTTGTAGAATGCCAAATAAATGTACCTTGAATGTCAACAGATTTCACCACTTGATCTTAAGCTCCCTCTGGCTGCAATACATAGAACTCTAGAGATGGACATCTCATTTCCCCTACCCAGAGATTTCCAGACCCAAGATGGTTACTGTCAGCTCACTTACAGTAACTTGATTTTTTTACACCATAAAAATTAGAAACCCAGCTAACACAGGTTTCTCAACCTGAAATCTAGCTGATTCCATGGCCATATATACACTTAACCTGGAATATATTTTTAGAAAACCTTTTTCTTTTCCTTCCATTTGCTCACGTCTCTATTATATTCAGTCTCAAAATTAATCTCTCTATAATGCAGTTCCTACATTATGGACTAAAGTGTGGAAATTCTGATTCTAAAGATCTGGTTCTCAGCAGTAGCGCTAGAAGAATCCCCTAATATTCAAAAATCAGTATCATGCTCATGAGAGTGGCTGGAGGTTTATGACTGCTCTTCAGCCGCGCTGCTGTCATAAGCCTGACTGGAACATTCCTGGCATGAGTGCCCTGGCACTAAGTCCTCGGCTTTGTTACCAACCAGCCACCAATAATCAAAGGGTTCTGCTGGACAGACATCCAGACTGACTGATCATAGGTCTGGAATCTGCTCTCACTACTCTCATCTGCTTAACATGCAGTTCACACAGACCAGAGGCAAGCTACAGTATCTATACTTTAACAGAGGTGATAAGACAACATTGTTAGTCAAAACGGATATTGCTGTCTGATACTTTATCCATAAACATGATTTCAAAAGATTTAAAATAAAAACTATTGATATAAATCAATACTGCAATATAATATTACATATACTGGGATATAATTATCCTTTTCCAGCAATGCTAATGATGATTCTACATCACACCTACTGAATTTCAGTACGCATGTTTTCTCTCAGACTTACAGTCCAGAATAAGGCCAGAGGCCAGACCGTGAGACATTTTCAACAGGTGGAAGTTCAAGTAGAGAATGTGGAGGCTAACAACACAGGTCACTTGTCCGTTCTTAGACCTCTTAGACCGTTCTTAGTCCGTTCTTAGACCTGTGTTTTTTCATGGTATAACAACGAAAAAAAAAAAACATCAGTGCAAGTGCAGACTCCAAACTGTCACAGAAACTAAAGAGGGGTTAAAGAGACTAGGATATGAGGATACTAGGATATTGAGACAGGTTAGACTAGAGTACTTCTGATAAGACACTAACCTTTGCATTGAACAAAAGGAGCAGAAACAGATCATCTCTTGAGAATGAATGATCTGAAGCTTGGTGATGAAATACCTAGCCAGGTGTTGTGATTTCAGTCTGAGCATCAGTATGCTTCACAGTGAGTGTTTGCTAAACCTTTTTCTTTTCTTTCTTTCCGACATCAGAATCGGGTTGGCTGCATCCAATCTCTGCTGTCTCTTTTGGAAAACTGGTGATCAACTAAGCCTGGAAGCCTGACCCAAACTCAAACTTGCAGAGTGTACTGGCTAGTTGGGTCGGATCATGTTCCCACCACAAACGAGCCGCGAAAGACTGCACTTGGAACCAGACCAAGACCACCTCTTCTAAAAAAGGTTCTCGTGGGGTTGTTCTGGTCTGCACCCGAGTGTAATTACTGTGTTCACACCTGTCTAACCGAACCCAGTAACCAAGCAAACGCTCCAGGATTTGTTTTAACCAAACCAAACAGGTTAGGTGTGAAAACGGCCTTACATGAGTCGGTGACTCTCCAAAACATCCAAACCTCATGAACAATTTAAATTGATTGCAGTGCATACAAAGGAAATGTGACAGAGGAACATTATTTTGATGCGTGGGCTGAGTTCAACGTGTCATCGGCACACACACCATCACTGAGCTGTTTGTCCTGACCGACAGCTGGTTTGCACAGATGTCCAACACAAACACCCACCTGTACATGTAGCATTTTCTGCCTTTGTTATATCCGACAGCTGGTGCAAGGTTTCAGGAACACTCGTTGTCTTCGGGTTCCATTTAAACAAATAATGTGATACAGTCTGAACTTTATCTACAGCATGTAATGTTGGGGCGATGTCTTTGGGCAAAATCTTCCAACTGGCCACTGCAAAGCCCAACAACTGGTGATTGCCGATATATTCGTGTGTGAATGCGAATGTGTGGCACGCACAGGGGAGTGCCTATAGGCTACTCTCCTTCAATTAAACAAAATAAAGCAGTGTGTGTTTTGGTTGAAGGTGGCGATATTGCACCAATAAGCTGGATGCCAACTGCCGTAAAACTAGAAGAAGAAGAAACTAAATAAAATCACCTTCAGATCTTTGCAGAGAGAAATGATATAAAAACTCTTTGAAGAAGAGTGAGATGGCGTCAGATGAAGGATGCCTCTGCCTGCAGCCTCCAAATGAACAAACAGTTGGGAATAACATAACTATGCTGTTAAATGATCAGGGTGCACAACTGCACACCGGTTCACTCTGTAACATCCCATGTTTTTGGTCTAGTTCACAAATATGATTCATGAATTGAATTACTTTTCAGCGCCAGCAATCGCTAAAGACAGCTTTATGTTAGTCACTTCCTGTTTTGTGAAAGACTCGTCGGAAATCAACACAACCAGAACGTGCATAATATGGCCCAACTTCTGCCAGTTCCTATTTGCGCATGCTTTGAACTACTTTTACAGGTTAATTATTTACTGAGTTGAATTCTCGAGGAGGCAGACCATTAATTTAGCAACATGAAATGATGATGATTGGTAATGTACTTCTATAAAGACGGGGGGGACTCACAAGTCACAGATTATAAAACGCACGGTCACATACTGTGCAACAGAGGCTGAGATGCTTCAGACTCTTAACATTGGATGCTGCATTTCCCCACACAGCAACCAATAACACACTCTTCATTAGATCCTTCCTGCCTAGTATGTAGTACTCTGTCAGTATTGTGTGTGTGTGTGAACACGAGTACAAAGGTATTTTGCTGCACGAGAACAGCTACTGACTGGCCTCTGGGTCCACTCACCACATCAGGTCTGAGTCTGAACACCAGAGGGAGGGAGTACCACAGGGCATTCAGGGTGCTGATAACAGAGGAACGCCAAGACTGATGCACCTCCCGGCTGCGTGGGATCCGACATATGGTGAACTGGGGAACAAGGGCAGATGTCAATCAGAGGCACTCGGAGTCGCCATTTGTATTGCAGATTCATCAGAAAATCTTTTGTATTTGAATAAAACTGGCTTGAAATACTCATATCTCCACTTTCACAGCCTCTCACCAGTAAATGAACAGGTCAGTGGTAGACTTTTCCAATGAGTCTGCTGTTTAATTACTACTGCCACATAGCAATAAAAAGGTTTAGCTCACCCAAATCACAATAATATGTTTATTTACATCTAGCCATGCAGATAATTTTGGTGAGATTTCTGCCTCCAGTTCATTCAAATGGATATGGATGAAATTTAATTTATGGTGCTCAAGGTATTAAACAATGCAATTGAAACATAGCAGTGTCTTTCAGAATAATCCACAGACCCCACTTTTATCATCAGCATCCTGTATCAACCAGTTCCTGGTTCGATCTTTAATATACTCCTGCTCTGCTTGAGTATTAACAGCTTCACAAAAAGAGGAACATATATTGCAGACAGTGAGCTGTTCAATGAAGGCAAGATGTCCAAAAATGTATAGTAGATTGTACATTACTTCTCAGTGATATTCAAATAGGTACAAAACAGGAATCTGGTGTGTTATATTTGTAACTGTAGCTCATGAGTTCAAAAGAGATGACAGATGAACAGTGTACTCATGCCACCTACTGGTGAACACTAACATTGCATGACAGACAGTCCCATCAGTTCATTTCATCAGAATTCTCAGACAACTTTGGTCGAGACAATTATCGTCACTGCTCTGTTACTTCCATATTCCCACGTACACACACATACACTTACTTCGTGTCATATGATATGACGTATAACAAGAGTTGTATCATAAGAATCATATCTTAATTTAAACTGATGTTTATTTTATAATTCTGAGACCAAACGAAATAATTAAAACAATTGACATGACAGATTTTCACAATAAATGTTACAAGAAAACAAGTGGGTCTGAAATATATTAATAACCTGTAGGTAATGTGGCTCTCTGTTTGAACCAACTTTCTGTTGTAAATGATTTTCAAGCCGCCACTGATACTCTGTAACACTGTACTTCTTTCAGTCGGTTGATTTAGGCTCCGCAGCTCAGGGGCCCCTTGTGGCACGTTTCAGTTGTCTCTTGAGTTTTTAGAAATTCCACCAAAGACAACTCCCCTCTTAACATCTCACAAGGTTTAATTTCAATAATTGTTTGAGGCCCAAAATAGCCCAAACCTGGAAACTCTGCATTGGTCATACTGTTAACACTGTGTGGAGTTAAAATGATAGGTATGTTTAAGATCTGTAAAAATTGGAAATGAAACCTATTGGGGAGACAATTCAGCAACACCTGGACATGCCTCAGCACCCAAATCTAAGCCTATGGACAGAGTGTACCTGCGACTCAGAGTCTGAGTGTCGTTTAGAGCTTTCAAAGGTGCAGATTTTCTCCTCACTCATCCTGTCGGTGTCAGCGATAACATAGTGCCGAGGTGTGTAGGCTGCAGACAGGCACTCCATCAGCCGCAGGATCTCTGTGGTGTGTCCACCTGGAAAACACACAAGACACACACTGTCAGTTACACATGATAAATGTGATACATTGATTTTATTAGGAAGCTGACCCCTTTTCAGGGCGCAACATAAATGCAGAATGTGAACAAAGCCCAAATGAAGGGGATTTTTGGATTTAACTGGGAACTCCTTACATTTGAACACGGTTCTCGTCGAGTAGATGCGGACCACCTGCTGCTGCTACTGTTGTTATTAGTGTAGCTGTTGTTGCTAATACCATTGGTTGATTATTTTAGCTTCAGTAACATTGTAGCTGCCATTGCTTTGCATCTTCTGTATGTGGAATTGTACTGTGTTACTGTGTGTTCTCTTTCATCCTGCTCTCACTCTACCCCCCCCCCCCACATCTGCTTTTTTCTCTCTCTACCCAACCGGTCGAGGCAGATGATCGCCCACCCAGAGCCTGGTTCTGCCTGAGGTTTCTGCCTGTTAAAAGGCAGTTTTTCCTTGCCACTGTCGCCTAGCGCATGCTCATGGTGGAATTGTTGGGTCTATACATATAGAGTTGGTTTAGACTTGCTTTATATTAACAAGTGCTATGAGATAACTCTGTTATGATATAGCGCTATATAAATAAAATTGAATTTAAAATTTGTAAAGTACTTTTATGGCAGCCTTCTAGCTAAATTCAGACAAATCTTATAAGAGAGGAGGTTATTTGAGATACCACATCCCTTTCTAATATGTCACCAGACACTTTTAAAAGACCCCCACCACCCCTCTCAGGGACTGTTCTTACTCCCGCCTTCAGGGGAGAGATACAGGAGCATCTGCTGCAGGTCCAGTAAGATGCTCAACAGCTTCTTTCCACAAGCTGTAAGACTGTTAAATAATCTACATCCTCTTCCGCTCCCTCCCACAATGAAACTTTAAATTTTCTTACCTGATTTTGAATTATTTTATCTGTTTAGTTTAATCTTTATTTGAATGTTTGTTTTTAAATATTTTAAGTGTAAAAGCACTGGTAGATAAACGTTTTTCTCGCTTCTCTGGGTATGTAAATACTCGGGAAATGACAATAAAGAAATATTGTGTCTTGTCTTGCAAACACTCTGCTGTAAGAATAATAACATAATAACAGAGCTACTCGCTCACTGTTTCAGAGTGAGGTTGTCACAAAGCCTGTAAATGGTAAATGGTAAATGGACTCTTTCTTATATAGCGCTTTTCAACCAAACCGGTTCCCAAAGCGCTGTAACAGTAATCTAAGTTAGAACAGTAGTCTAATTCACCTTGTGTCATTACATATTGGAGTAACTTTGCTAAGAATATTAATTGCATAAAAGTTTGGTCTTTATTACTGGCATCTTGTACAATGATTTTGCATTATTTTATGAACATGTGATATTAGGTTTCTTTACCTATGACAGGAAATTTGAAGAAAAGGCATATGTAACCCATCATACCTTTATTGATTATTCTTTCCAAATTCTATATACATTAGTGTAAGTTACAGTGAAGTTACAAAGCTTTTGAACAGTACATAAAAACTGTAAAGGCACATACTGCCTGTACAGTATGTATTTAAATAAAATGTGATCTTAGCTGTTCTGAGCACAGTTTGTATTCCGGCGAATACGTGTCTCACTGATTTTCTCCAGTGTTAAAAGAAGTCAATCTCATTTGACTGAGAGTTACTGGCTAAAACAAGAGACACTTGTTCTCCTTCCATGAGTTGTGTGCAGACTGTATTGAGGCCCTGATTCTTAAAAATGGTTTAGGATTACAAGTTGTACCTTAAATTTTAGTTTTCACCGAAAATGCGTTTTTTCCCCCTTTATGTTGTTCCCTTTTGTCTATTTTTAAATCACCTTCTGCGGTTGCCCCCTGCCATATTTGTTTGAATTTTGCACTGTGGATCTTGTTATAGTCCAAATGTGGGACATATGCAATTTGTTCAATAAAAAAAAAGGCAGAAGAGGGCGCGACTAGATGACGTAATCAAATAAGCGCCGGTCAGACCTCCAGTGGTGAAAAAGCTGTAGAAAACGCGACGGAAAAATAGTCTTTATGTTTGTTTAATGACATCACCCGACATCAGTATTGAATCGCAGTAAAGCTTTTGAGGCTGATGGGAACAAACCCCAGCAAATACAGTCTTTGACGTGTTTGGAACTTTGTGGGTTTGTGATAACATGCTGGTTTTTTTGTTTGTTTTTTTTAAATTGTAGCTTCTTATAAATCCACGACTGTTATAAATGATCACTCAAATGAAAGCTTGTCGCGGTTTAAGGAGGATAGTGTGTAAAAACAGTAATAAGCAGGAACAAGATTTCGTTTTTAAAAAAAAAAAGCGCCACCCCCACCCTTACAGACGTGTTCGTACAGTCCACAACAATACGCGTTGTTAGCGTGGAAGCTATGGAAGTCAGCTAATGGCAGTAGGCTCCTTGAAAACGTATCCTGCTTGTGCGCTAGAATTTAAAATAACGCCCGACACGTCGGACGCCACCTGGCTTAACGGTAACTCATAGGAATATGACTGAGGTATCAATTAAAATGTATGACGGCAGAGAACAGCACATATCAGGTAGCCCGTACATTGATGCCATACTGTCATTATCGTTACCTGAACCTGCCACGACGAGAACAGCGACTGGACCTTTGGTTCCAGGTCGACACTTTGATGCAGTCGTCACAACGATATATAACCGGATAATAAATAACAAAATTACAAGTAAGACAGCAAGCGCAGCTTCTACCAGGAACGCCATGGCGTCAACGGCAGCTCTGTAGGATCAAATCAAATGCGGCGCTTTAACCGAGTTCGGATGCCTGAATTTAGGCTTGCGGGCAGATCATCTTCTCAAGCTGTGTACAAATCCTTCAGCAGCAGACTGCTCCTAGCCATGGATGCAGAGAAAAAGATGGTTCGTTGAATAGCATCACTGTCTGCTGCTTATTCGCTACACTGTAACACTAAAACTGTAACAATAGTTTGTATGGATATAGCCTATATAGTTGTTCCTCTTTTCATGCTTTATTTAAATTTTAGGTTATATTATTTTTTTAACGTATTATATCTTATAGGTTACTGCTGTTCAGATTATTTACTGCATAGTATTTGATATGCAAAAACTACAGATGCGTTATTTTCTGACGAAACCTGGTGTCTCCGATCTTCCCTATAGCACGTGAATGCAGCGTGTGCTCGACGGAAGCTGAGCAGGATCAGGATGGGGCGCTGCGTCTCTGTATTAACAGCAGCATTCATGTGAAGCTCGATGACAGGTGGGTAGCACACCATCACACTCACACAGTGTGTGTAGTCTCCCCGTGAACGTTCATCTCAGAATCGGGAAGTTAAGTTGAATGCGTGTTCCTGTTGTCATCAGCTTGCTGTGTAAGCGTGTGTTCCGCGGCTCCATAGCAGCAGCGTAGCAGCGGTGGTGGTGATGCAGCGCTACAGGTGCACACGGGATGCCTGTACACACACGGCCTTCACAAGATCACTGTCGCTGCAGACAGAAGGTCATTAGAAGGCGCAGGTGGACGGATGTCCTCTGATCGGCTTTTGCCGAACTGCTGCAGCGGGTGATGGATTCCTATTGCAGGACATCACACCGGCTCGAGCCTTCTAATAAGGCATGTAGCCTAGTCCGAATGCAGTAGCCCTTTATAAAGACTTTATAGCAGTTATATAATAGTTATAACGTGGCCTTATTAATGGTTAATGAATAATTTACTAATGCTTTATAGATCAGTTATAAACCAATTATAAGAACAGCTAGGTTGTGAAAATGTACATCTGTTTGAGATGAAATAGAGTGGAGTCATTGTTAAAGTCATTAGGGTCATTGTTTACTTTGCAATAAACGATCAGCAAGAGTTAGTAAGTCATCTATAATTGTGGACGTTAATGGATCATTAATAATTGATCCTTAAAATAATCACCGTCTGCAGCTGTAAATGTTAAAACGTTATCGATAAATTAATATTGGTCCAGATTCGCTGCAGCACTTTTCCGGGAGTTAAGTGGTCAAACGATCCATTGGAAGAGCATTTCTGATGAAGTAAAGATCACCAGCAGTAGTCACAACCTGGCAACCCAAAAACTGTTCTTATTATATCCAACTTATCTATTGCGCATTAGTAAATGATTACTATTATTATTATTATTATAAAACATGAATAAACTCTTTTTGAGCAGTGACTTATATTGGTACCAATATTTTTGCTTTCAAAAACACATACTGTATTTAACACCAGAATATCTACTGAGTGGCCCTTGTGGTGAGACTGTCTTGGTCAACTGCTTTCTCCAAGGTCACGATTGAACTTTCAATCATACATCATATGTGCGGTTACCCAAAAAACATTATGGAAGCCCCTGTGCTAAATTTTTTGATCAAAAGATTTAATTGCCTTAATTTAGATAATGTGGCAGCTAATTTACTGTTTTGCCTCAGCGCTCTCAAATGCAGCCAAAGCACGTTCTGCTAACATTGTGTGATGTAAGAAATCCTGACTTCTAGTGCTTAGTATGGGTAAAGCTCCAAAACACATATGTCACACCCCCAAACACCATGCCTACTAAACATCAACGTCTTTCAAACTCCACACCTCCGGTTCCTGTTTCTGTTCTAAATGTGTAAACCCAAGCTGAGATAACCCTAATGACATCACCATGACATCATCAGGATTATTTTCTCAGACTTGACAAAACTCCTCCAGAGCCACAGAATCAATATACAACTGTTGTTACAGGATGCATAGGACCAACTCTGAGTAACCTGACCTTAATGTCTAGAGTGCCCCTTTAATAGTAAAACTGCAAACCAAGTCTAGCTCTGTCTGACTGCTGATATCAAATGCACTGCTATGCATTTGTGGTAATTAGCCTGATATTAATCTGTTTATACTTGCTTTGAAAAGTGCAAGTGTAAATATAAATGAAAGACATCAAATCTGAGCATGTGCAATGCTGATCGTTAGACTGCTGTTGTTGGCTCTGATGTTTGATTTCATCATTCCTGACATGGGAAAACAGACAATGGCTCAGGCTGATGCATAGCCATTCTATCTGCAATTATGTGCAGGACTTCATAAATAAATTCCCACAATATGTTCCCACAAAACATCAGTTAATGGTGCTTTAATTCTACTTTTTCTAACTTCCAACCCTTCTCCTTTCCTCTTACCTGCCTTAGACCCACTGAAATCCTCCTAAGCAGTAAACCACAGAAGAAGTGACAGGGAGGAAGGATGGACTCCATCTCTATGATGGGCTGCCACAGGAGCCCTGTGTTCCTCACAGCCTCCTCCTCCCACCACCTCCACCATGCCCAGGCCTGTTTCCGTCCCAATGGCATGAAGAATGGAGTTGGAGACACAGGGACCACCTGCTTGCCTGCCCAGCCCACAGTGGCCATCCTGGGCTCAGGTGACTTCTCCAAGTGCATGACCATCCGCCTGCTACGCTGTGGCTTCCATGTGGTGGTGGGGAGTCGCCATCCCAAACTGGCAGCCCAGTCATTTCCCCATGTGGTGGATGTGACATACCATGAAGACGCTGTGGGGAAGGCTAGCATCGTGTTCCTGGCAATCCGCCGTGAGCACTACTCTGTCGTGTGGGACCTTAAGCATCTACTTGAAGGTAGATAACAACACATCAATTTAAGGGAGATGACTTTCTTACTACCCAGTCAAATGTAGTAGCTAACTGAAGCACATTGTAATTTCTTCAAGCTGATTTTTATATTGCCAAAAACAGCAAAGGAATGGCTGTCTGAAGGAAAATGGATAGGATCATGTGTATAAAAGGGTAAAAAAAATGTTATTGTCTTTAGTCTTTTAAAAGGAAATCATACACACATCTAAGAGGCTATTAGGCTGGTAAGCAACGTTCTTTTGCTATATTAGTAAACTGCTCAATAAAATTAAAGGAACCCTTTGAAAACACATCAGATCTCAATGGGAACAAAAAATCATGCTCGATATCTATACTTGTATGGACTGGGTAATGTGTTAGGAATGAAAGGATGCTACATCGTCTGATGGAAATTAACATTATCAACCTACAGAGAGATGAATTCAAACACACCCCGAAAATCAAAGTGAAAAATTATGCGGCAGGCTAGTCCATTTTGCTGAAGTGCCATTGCAGCAACTCAAAATGGTACTCTGTAGTTTGTGTGGCCCCCACATGCTTGTATGCATGCCTGACAACGTCGGGGCTCTTAATGAGACAACGGATGGTGTCCTGGGGTATCTCCTCTCAGATCTGGACCAGGGCATCACTGAGCTCCAGGTCAGTCTGGCTGACCTGGTGGTGTCAGGTGGACCGAAACATAATCTCCCAGAGGTGTTCTATTGGATTTAGGTCAGGGGGCCAGTCAATGGTATGAATTCCTTCATCTTCCAGGAACTGACTGCATACTCTCGCCATACGAGGCGCATGGTGATTTGTCGTGCACCAGGAGGAACCCAGAACCCATTGCACCAGCGTAGGGTCTGACAGTGGGTCCAAGGATTTCATCCCGATGCCTAATGGCAGTCAGGGTGCCGTTGTCTAGCCTGTAGAGGTCTGTGCGTCCCTCCATG
>JAVQJF010093955.1:0-32579 GCA_036023855.1 Gadopsis marmoratus
ACACACACACATATAATATATAATATATATAAAAAAATAAATGAACAGATATTTTTAAAAATTCATTTGCTTCTATTTACTTCATTTAGTCAATGCTAAAAGGCTTTGCCTTGCCTGAAGGTATTTACAGAGATTATCAGCTTTAATACAATTAAGCTATATGCACAGATCAATCTGCTATGAGCTTTTACTAACCCTGTCTGGTGTTTTCCCCAAGACACTTGCCTCATTTTTCAGTGAGATTTAGGAGGAGCATCATCATCATTGTTTACTGATAGACAATGGAAAATAAACTATAATGCCTCACAGCTGTATGTACTGAGCAGTCTTTTGACAATTTATTTCCATTTCTTTGTTTGCAAATCTCAAGATACTGTGAATGTCTATAATACAGTTACCAGTTTATTAAGTACATCTGAACAATCAGATATAACCTAATGCAACAGCCTTGCACATAACAGTATATTTGTGAAATTTATATGGTTATACTAAGAGGTGTTTCTTATAATCTGTCCTAGAAACAGTTGATATACACCCAGCTGCCACTTTATTCAGTACGATGGTAAACTGTAATGCAATTACAGGTCTGCCAACCTCTGTCTGCTCTGCCTTTATGTAGCTTAGAACGCTTTATTTTTGAGGACACAATCAGACAGGTTGAGGTCATTGGTTGTGGTCTTTTACTGAAGTCAAGGATATTGAGAGGTGTTTCTAATATTCTGCTCCAGTCAATGTGTGAATGGGATGGACAGAGCATTAGAAACACATCTCAACGCAATGCAGTCCAAGAGAGAATCAACACCTGTCTAACTTAGTGCCAACAAAACCTGACATAATCAGCTTTATTAAGATAGGATTTATTGTTAGGCTGTTGTATTGGATCCCACTGGATTGTACAGGTGTATATAATGAAATATAATCAAAATAAGAGCTTTAATTTGTACCAACCACAAAAATGAAATTACTTCAAGTTGTGATCTCATGCAGCATGCTCCGATAGTTGGTGGGCTGGGAAGCATGCCATGTACTCAACTCAGTTTGGCTTGGAGTCTGGCTCCCAACCTCAGCTCATGCCAAGCCCTATTCTCTTTCATCTTCCTGTCATTCTCCACACTGCACAGTCTAATTTCGTGAAAATGCCAGAACATTCACCTGTAAAAGAAAAAAAAGAAAAAAAAACAGAAATGAAAATGCCTGAATTATTTGGTTCATTCTACTAGGTTACTGTGTAAGTAGTAATTTTACATTCTTTAAAAGCAACATTTCTATAATGGCAGAGACAAGCTAAAGTCATCAATCTGCTTCCATCACAATGCCACCGAGTGCAATGGTTAACCATTCTTATATGACCTGTGAATGTAGTTTTGTCATTATTTTTCATCTACATATCAAGAACCATCCATGGTTTAAGGTTGAAATCTACAGTGAGCAGTGTGTGAAGATGGTATCCTGGGTTGCCACGCTGACACACAGGAGCTCTGGCTTTTTCAAAATCGCAGAATTTTCATGAAGGCATTTTATGAGAACAGGAGATGCTAGTGATTAGAAATATGCAAATAAAGCCAATGTTACGTTTGTTTTTAGAAAATAGTTTAAACAACAAATTTTAAAGTTTTACAGTGCAATAAGAACAAAAGGCAGTCTCTATCGTGGGACCTCATATGACATATGCCATTAATGGCAGAGTTGGTGGTTCAACCCTCAGCTCTTACTGCCCACATTTCGAAGTGGCCTTTGAGCAAGACATCACACCCCAAATTGCCCCTCGTGTATTTGTATGGGGGGGAAAAAATGTCAACTGCTACATAAATGTAATGTAACGTGCGTGACACATCAAGACACAAGGCCCTGACTGAGGCACAACGTGTTGGACTACGGAAGAATCTATTAAAAATAGCTTGAGTTAATACTAAGAATTTGAGATGTGGACAATGACTAACAGGAAGAAGCAGTTGAGGATGAGGAGAAGGAAGAAAATTATACCTTCTGTGGTTAACGTAGGTCACAAATAACATGTAAATGAATGAATGGAACATCAAGACTTGCACCTAAAAAAGGTTAGGAATTGGTATGGCCAATAGCCTTCAATGTTTTAGCCAACCAATTGATGCTGAGATGATGGACACTGACTGAAAACGTGTCCAGTGTACACTGTATGGAAGTGCAGCCTTTTCACCTGCAGTAGCTATTTAAATTACTACTGCCTAGATTACGTAAATGACTCTACACAGACATGTGGTAGGTCCTCTTTCTTTTACCAAATACATAAAAAGGCTCAAAGTATACAGAGTGCAATTAATAAAAAAATAGTAGGCAGGAGCTGATATAATAAGTTGATTCACTGATTAGTCAATTGACAGATAATTCATCTCTCAATCGTTTGAGTAAGTTATCAGGACAAAATGCCAAACATTTGCTGCTTTTCTGTGTGTGTGTGTATGTATATATATATATATATATATATATAGCATTGTAATTTGAATCTTTTGGGGGTTTCGACTGTTGGTTGAACAAAACAAGCTATTTGACGAAGGCTCTAGAAAATTGTATGGACGATTAGAAAAATAATCTGCAGATTAACTGATAGTGAAAATAATTGTTGCAACCCAAGGCAAACTCTTGCTTCCCACTACAAAGGACACTCCATAAAAAAAAAAAAAAAGATATTTTCACTGTGACACTCGTTTTTATCTTAAACAAATTATTTAACGCAAGCAACTGAAACACCCAAACTTTAAGTGTTATGAGGACAACACACAGATTGAGGAGGCAGAGTTTGGCGCTGTAGGCTTGCAAGGCTGAGAATGTCTAAGCAAATTCCGTCTTCCTGTTCTACTGAAGACCCAGGCTGGCAGCACGGTGGAGACGGCACTAAAAACCAACTGGGACCAGTCAGCCTAACCATTTCAACTGCTGGAGCTGTCTGTATGGATCAACAGCCAACCTTATATTCCTCTGCCATCGCCTTTGCTGAAGAAATGTCTAAACAAGGGGAGCCACAGTCCCTCAAGTACTGCACTACACAACTTCCTCAGCTAATGGGATCTATTGATTTATTTGACACAATGTGAATTTATGAAGCTGCCTCTTAAGTGTGAGAGTATCAAAGTGTGGCTCAAAACAAACAGACTGAGATTCAGCTTGACACTCCAGTAATCCCAAGGTGAGTATGTTTTCTCAGCGAAGGTGCCACAGCAAAAAAAAAAAAAAAGAAAAGGCTCACACTATAACGTTCTACTTCTGCTACCTTCTACGTACTGACAGAATCAAACCACAGGAAAACAGAAAGAAATTAGTAATATGCCATAGAACTAATCTGATTTTCCTCAATAGCCAGTTTGTTTCATAGAAGAACTAAAAACAGACAACAATAACAGATTCATAAAAGACCCTAAATTTCTTAAATTTGCAGAGGAGAAAATAAAGACAGTGGCTTCACACAATGTCTTTGTCTGGATTAGGTACTCTTTTATCCCACTGAATTCTTGTCACCCAAAGGTCATTTCCATAATAATGGTCTCCATTCTCCCTAATGGGATTTCGGCTGTGATTATGTATGCCAGCGTCTTGTGCAGACACTATCAGCCCTGTCACCCTGAATTGCACAAATGTAATTACACAAAGCCTTTGATAACTAAACAATGTAATTTACTGCTTGAGTGGAAATATATACCGGCGTTATAAGACTCGACTTGCCATAGGTGGTAAAAAGAAAAAGGTGTTCTTTATAGTAAGAACAAGAGTATTGTTGTCCATTGAAGTGGTTTAAGAAAAGATTTGCAGATAAGTACTACTATATGTGGTAACTTAAAAGAATAGTTTGACATTTTTGGAAAATGAGAAGATAGCACTCATGTCTGAACATTAAAGATGCAGCGACAGCCAGCAGCCAGTTAGCCTAGCTTAGAATAAATACTGGAAACTGGGGAAAATAGCTAGTCTGTTGGGGGAAAAAAAATGTAGTTCTTTTATAGTTACGTGTTAAAAAATCTGTGAAAGGTATACACATGTACATATTAGAGAGCTGAAGTGAAACAGGAACTTCCTGCTCCAGGAGTAAGAAAACGTCATTAAGAATATCAATTAACATTTGTAACTATAGAAACAACAAAAAATCCATCCCTTGGAACAAACCTTACTCAACAGTAGGCTGTGTGGTTTGTACGCTCCCAAAGTTAACATTTAACTTTGGGAATATCATGAGGCCTTTCATTTCTAATAGTTGTGGTATTAGTGGATGTGAACTTGTCTTGTAAATCGTGTTTCTTTTTTTTAAACACTAATGACAGAAATGCTGAATGAGAGATTGCTTTGAGTTAGAGAAGTGGAACAGCCCGTACTCGACCTCAGGACTTTGGCTCGCTAACAGCAAGCAGCCAGCTATAACATAAAGACTGAAAGGAGGGGAAACAGCTAGCATGGCCCTGCCCAAAGGTAACAAAATTCACCTACCAACAGCCTCATACCATATTTAGTTTGTTTAATGCGTACCAAAAAAATTAATCAAGTGTAAATAACAAGATGTGGTTGGCATATTTTGTTACCTTTGGACAGAGCCCTGTTTCCCCATTTACACTCTTTGTGCTAAGATAATCGGCTTAATATTAGCTTAATATTAGCTTAATATTTAGCGAATCGACATGAAAGTGGTATCGAGCGTTTCATTTAACTCTTGGCAGGAAAACAAATTATCGTATTTCCCAAATATTGCTTTAAACTTCAATATACTGTAGTTCTGGGCAATATGAAGGTATATATACTGTGCAACAGTAGAAATGTTTTGACTGCGGGAGCTATCCCTTACTGTCTCTGCAATATGTTCAGGGCAGGCTATGTAGAAAATCAGGGCTGGATTCGCACATGATTCTTGCGTGATCTTGTGAATCCAGCTGCCTCGCAGGGTTAGGTGATTTGGGCAGCAGGGCCACTTACCATGTTGTCATGTGACGTGAGAGCGACAGTTGGTGGCGGTAATGCACCTCTAAGCTGCCGTGGAAGAAGAGAGTGACAAGACAACATGGTTGAGTAGAGTGACATTGTAAATACAGAGCATGAAGAACAGTATAGTTATTTTAATTTCTTAACTGAATTTATAGAACAATTGCTGTATCTTGATATATAATCGTTACTGTGATGTAAAATTTCAGATACCGTGATAGAAGATTCTGGCCATGTCTCCCACGCCACTCCAAAAATGTTACCATAGAAAATAATGTGTTAGAAAATCGATGTTCTAACATTTTCATTTTCAGTAGAGATTAAAAGCAAAAAGAGACATATGGAGTGTTAAACTGGTGAGAGTAGGTCTTGAACCACTGGTGAGACTGTATCTCTCCAACCAAAAAAACAATCCTGTCCTTTGGCGAAGATTCAACACTAGGGAGGGAGAAAAAAAAAAAAAAACCTGCCCACAACAAACTTTTCCTTGCCCGCCTTCTCCTAAAAAAGGGGAATGAGTGAAATGGCTGTGATGGTAGATTTACTGCTGAAAAAAGGTGAAGCGGGAACATTGGGAGTGATAAAAGGGGACAGGGAGCGAGTGACAGTTGGGTTAAGACAGAAGTCATGTTCAATAGCAGGTAGAAACATCAAACAGCGAGTTCACAGGAAACCCATGCAACCTTGTCTTGAAGGAGGATTTTCTGTTGTGTGGAGTAGATTATATCTGTTCGAGCTGCTGACACGGCCTCATTTGCTGCCCGTAGTGTTGGAGAGGGATTAAACGATATAAACTTTAAAGCTTTAAACAATACCTTTCAAAATTAAATGGATTAAGGGAGAGATGTCTGATGGGGATTTCCCAAGGCTTTGTTAGTTTTAAACTCTGCTCCTTTTAAAAAGGGAGGAAGAAGAAAAGAAAGAAACAGCAGAGAGAAATGTCTCAGCCATGTGACCGTATCTGCTCTGTTTCCATACACGACTCCTCGTCTTCCCAACACTGAGAGGAAAACGAGCCCGACCATCACCACAAGCGCTACCCGCTTGCCCGCTTTTGGCGAGCTGTGCCGTGCTCGTGGAAATGGCACATTTCCATTTCTTGCATTTCTGCTTCATAACAATATGCATGAGCAGCGCAATTGATATACATAACCTCTAATCTGTTATAAGTATGCAGAGAAGATGCAGCAATTGTGGTGGTGGGTATTTTTGTTTAGTGCCAGTTAGGATGTTGACTTTTATTAAATGTTATTATTACCATACAACTGGAAATATGCAAGACAGAAGTTGTAGCTATGATTAGGCATGCTCAGATGCCTTCCTCCTTGGTTGAGATGGTAAAAAAAAAAAAAAAAAATTTGAAATATATATCAAACTTTGTTGCTGCCGCTTTGCTGCAGACATGTGACCGTTCAGATGAAAGGGAGTCGGTGTCAAACTGCTCTCCAAATTGAGGACAGGCTCCACATTGCTGAGCAGACATCAGTGAGCTTAAATTCGGAGGCATGTCAAGCATTGCAGGTATTAGGATGAAATCTCTCATTATCTTTCTTTACAACATAATATGACTGCACCGCTGCAGGAATGGGGTGGGGGCGCAGGGAACAGGGGCCTCGTAGTTACTAATGACAATCAAAGCATCAAAGTGAGTCCTCAGTAGTCACCTTGATTTCTATTATTAGACCACGACAAACAACTCTAAACTGGATCAAATCTGTCATTCGCAGCGGTTCTGATTGGCGGCAGAAGGGGCAAGAAATAACCGCTATGATCACACGGGGTCAAAGAGATGACATGAATAGCAGAGCCTATAGCGAACAAAGAAGCAGCCTCTGAAGAGAAAACTCCAAAACTGTGGCTGTCAAAAAGTCGCGAGGAATTCAGAGGCCAAACAAAAGCCTATTTATCTAACTCTATCAGGGGAAGTGGACAGCTTGAGCGCAGCAGCCTTGACAGCAGTGGGATTCCCTTGTCATTTCCCAAGGTCCACACACACACACACACACACACACAGACAGACGCATGTTCAGTACTGCTTGTCAATTGTACTTTTTCAACCCGGATCAATGAGTCATCTTGCACCAGGGGCCTGTATATCAGCGCCAGTCATTAACATGTGAGTGCCACTCTATCAGCTCCAGCTCCAAATAAATCAAAGGGTCGGCCACAGAAGAAAAGGGGCTAATATTTCCTCAATAACCCCAGAGAGACACCATGGAGAGATGCAAATTGCCTCCCAGGAGACCCCGGGGGTTGTGAAGGAGAAACTCGCTGGGAGGCAACGGGAAGCTAATGAGTATAATGTTAAATGTATACAAGGAGAGGGAGAAAACCCTCTCTATTCATTCCAATTAATACAATCTTATCAATGGAGGTGTACTGTAGAAGGAGGGCCCCGTGTCTAACCCCTTGCCCTCCTCCCCACTTCCACCTCGCAAGCGTCTGTATTATTCAACATGGGCCAGGCTACGGTCATTAGCCCTGTGGGAGACTGGGCCAGGCCTGGGGAGTTAAGGAGATTTTAAAAACCACTCACTCCTCACATCAAAACAAATCGGGCCAAATCAAAGGGGCTCCAAAAAAATGTCCTTTCTTGGAGGGGTGAGGGAGGGAGCTGCCATTGTTGTGAAAGCCTGCTCTCTGCAGCGTCGATGTACAGCACACGCAAAATACACGCCAGCACTGGAAAGACGTGGCGTCATCAGTCACGCTGCATTTGAGGGAAAAGAGTAATTTAGGATTTTAATGCCGTGACATGAAATAGTATAAAATTAAACCACATTAGTGTTAAATGCCTTTGCGTAATAGCTAGAAAATTATGGCATCAATACATTTAATTAATTAAATGGTGCTTAACAACTGTGACATTTGAGATTTCATCATTTTTTTCCTACATCATTAGCAGATTAACACTTAAAGGAACACTTAGTTCACTGAAAATGAAGACAGCGATTCCACTGCAGCTGCTGACACCAAAACCTGAACAAATAAAACAGACCCAACATGTTCAAGCACAGACTGTGAAAATCCCCAGTCCCAATATATATTATATATTTGCATTTATTAATAGCTTGTATTGTGTGTGAATGTAATTAATCTATATATCTTAATCTATATAGAGTTCCATGTTTAGATACAAAAAAACAGTTGTACTTAGGAACCGCAAAAATGTTTTAAATAAAATAAATTCACAAAATATAGATTTCTTTTAGAGTTATTAATAAACAAAATACTTGTTAAGATGGAGAGTTGTATGTATTCATTTTGGGACTCTATAGATCAAGCATTCACACAGCAATGTAAGCTGTTAATAAATCAAAAAGATTTGCGTCGATTTTGCCCTTAAACTACAAACTACAAAATTCCACAGAAAAATCTCTTTTTGCAGCTGTTTCTGTCATTACATTTATTAAAGCATTGCTGTGATGTATACAGTACACCCAAATCCACTCCGATACCAAGTATAACCAACAGATGGCACCAGTAGCCTTGGAAACCTGCTTACAATCCGAACATTTTAAAGATAAACTTGCCACTTACTATGATTACTTTCATCACCCCATGTTAAGTAGTGACTGACACTGTCCTTTAAAAGGTGATAAAACCTACCGCAATGATACCTTCAAAGGTGCCCTGTGGAGCTTTCTTGTAAGCAAACAAAGTTGTGTTTCAGTGTGCATGATACAAACAAAACAAACAGAAATTGCTCTATAGCACCACTAGTGTTCAAAAGTTACACAAGGGACCTTTAAGTTGCCTCTGAAGCAATGCAGCCATACAGCTGAAAGAAATCAAACTTGTATGTAGTTTAAATAAGCATTTGAACTACCTGAAAGGGCAAGAAAATGCTTCAAAAGCATAAGAAGGAGTGCCTCGATCTATCATTTTGAAGGTCATTTATCAGAATGGAGAAATACACCTGACAGCAGCTGAGAGGAGGAGGATTTGCCTCTTCGAGATCACCAAGGGGACTGAAATGAAGGTTAATCACTATATAACTTTCTACATGTATAATCCTATACTCTAGATTTCATTGAGCATAGCTGTAAAAGCCCTTCCGTCAGCATAATTGCGCCTAACCTGTGCCCCGCATGCTCAAATCTCTAAAATATCACATGCAACTCTGCGAATAAGTGGGAAATTAATGAGGGAAGTGCTGAGCTCAACCTTAGATAGGTATCGCAGGAAGGGTTAGCCGCCTCACAGCTCATGTACAATAGAAGCCTGCTAATCCAAACTCTCAAAGGTAGAGGTTGTTGTGCACTTATGAAATGTTCTGAGGGGATAAATAAAAACCCTACTGATTTGAGAGACCTTAAACCAAACCAAAAATGGCGAGTAGCTTTAGGTAGCCTGGTAATTTAGATTCAGTTATACGGCATAAAGAATAAAAACACAATTAAGTCAGATACAAATAATGGAAATGCACTAGATTATTGCTCAACAATATGCACTAAATGACTATTACTATCATATTATTATTATTATTATATTGATTATTATTGGTATGGTCTTTAGTCATTAAGTCATGGATGTTTTTTCACCTTTGTACATTATTTACTTTTAGATTTTATATAATGACAACCCTGCATATAAAAGTTGTAAATACTATGCTATTATTTGGGTCCATCCATTATTCCATTTATCATCATCTATTCAATTTACACCAAGTGATGTTGCATTTCAAAGTATCATCCCTTTGAGGGAGAACTGAGAGCATCAGTGATCATATTCTGCCCCTTAGTGGAGGAAATAGTCCATTACCTGAGTGAAACAGCACAACAGGAGGTTTGATCTGCAGAGGCTGAGCAGCCGGCTGGATAGTGGACGTCTGCAGCTCATGACTTCGTGCTTCACTCAGCCTTTGATGGACCAAAGCAGTCTCACCTGCGGAAACCTGTCTCTGCTTTAAAACTAACTCCCCTCCAAGAAGAAGTCACTGCCATTGGCTCTTTAAAAGCAGAGTACACGTAAATTCAGGTTTGTGAACATGAAAAATGTCCAAAACTAGAAACTGAAAGAGAACGGAATCCCAAGTTCGAATGTTGTCATGACATTAACTGGCTTCAAAAGCTTCTTGCTGCAGGTTTTTATATAAATCAGGCTGCGTCACATGTCAGAATCAGAACCAGAGAACGGGAACCATCACTCTTGGAAATTCAGCCCAAATATCCTTCTGCGAAGCCCTCTCAGTAAAGCTGCCGTCAGAAATTACGGAAGGAAAAACTTTTATCATATCTGCATATGGTTTGCTACATCAGCAGTGAATGTTCACGAAAGGGAACTGAAATGTAAGCAGGAAAAAGACAACGGCAAATACGAGAGGCGTACGGTGAGAGGGCTGAAATTAGACGCAGTTGCACATGAAATGGCTAAAAATGATATTTCTTACTAATCCTACTAGCGGCCACCATTGAGTGTATTGCTTGAAACCTGAAATCACTCATACAACATATGGATTGAAAATGTGTGGGGACTTTATGAGCTGGAGCAAATAACGTAGTAAGGCTCCAAAAGCCCAAACGTATGAGCTGGTGGCATCCTATAATGGCCTTGTTACTGGATAAAGGTCATCCCCAAGCCATTCCATACTCACTTAAACTGCCACGCCATACATTTTATACTGCATGATACTGAATGTACTTGGGTTTCTTTGAATTGTAATGTATTTGTGGCTAGAAAAAAAAGAAATCGATGAAAACAGCCGATAAAGGCAGTTAAATTCAATTTTAAATTACACTGCACTCAAAAACAAGGAATGCAATTAATGAATATTTTCATTATTAATTCATCTGATGAGATTTTTTTCTTTGATTAATCAATAAAGTGCTTGGTCTGTTAAGTGTCGCATGTTAAAGAATGTTTCCCAAAGCCCAAGGTGACATCTTGAAATTGCTTGTTTTGTCCAACCAACAGTCTAAAACGAGTTGCCAGGTTGATAACGCCCAACAAGGATCTATCAATGAGAGTTGGAGACAATAAGGCCAGATAACTATTTTAGCAGAATTACAGAAGAAATGTATATTACCTCATAAGACCTATGATTACAGCATGGTGGTACGTCAATGTCAGCATTGACAGTAGCGGTTTACATTTTAGGAGAATTAAACAAAAGACTAGAGCATTGTAAACACTAGCTGTGTGTCAGTGATCCTGTTTCCCCACTGGAAAATAATCAACAGCCAGCTTGTCACTCTCTGCAACCCCTACAACCTGCCAAGCGTAGGAGTGAAGCCAGTGACACGTGTAACTGACATCTCAGATTTAATTTGACTGGTAATCACACCCAGCTATAGTTTCAGAGCATTTCACACATCTGAGCTGGAGTTTCAGGTGTTAAGTCGGTAAGGAGACTTACAACTGTGCCTCTGAATGATAACACCTCTTCAGAGACGGTCACATTTTAGGTTTAGGCTTTGCCATTGGGATTAGAATAATGATAATCCTAACGAGAACATTGGACCCCACACAACGCACATTTTCTTGCATTTCAATTAAAACGCAATCAACACTCAGCTTTCAAATACTTTTCATTTCAGCTCTGAAATGCTCAAATGTGCGGGGCAGGTCACCTTGTCGCGATTCTTGTCTGAATCATAAACCGTGAGCTGCTAATATGACTTCTAATACAAGACAATCCGTGGGCGAAATACAGAAGGGGGGTGGAGGGTCTCAGACCACCTAATTCACAACTAGGACCCCCGAAGACAGTCTCAAAATCAAGCTAATCTTATCTGTATTGTAAAAAGAACCAGTCCACATGTACTCACCAGTCTGCGTTGAAGCACTGATTCCACCACATGGCTCTTAGAAAAAACACCTGTAGCAGATATGGGGGGGGGGGATAGTAAAAAAAAAACATGTATTAACATTATCTTTAACTACACAGATCACTGTGATTTCCTTTAGAAAAAACATTCAGAGCGTCTTGGTAGCCAAGTGGTTACAGCGCCTGCCGTGTGATCGCAACAGTCACCTGTTCAATTCCAGCCGGTGACCTTTGCGGCATGTCATACCTCCGTTTCCCGTCAATCTCGTCGCCCTTCACTATTAAATAAAAGCCCCAAAACGTTGCAGTGGGTTTTTGTGAGTTATTTTTCTTTTCTTCTGATTTATTAAAATAATCTTACTATAACTATAATTTTATTCAAATGAAAGTGACAACATACAGAAATTGTTAGTTAGTAGAGTAGACCAGATGTTTGATATAATGTTTTATAGCAAATATAAATCCCTTTTGTCCTACATAGTTCTACATACCTGGGGTCAGTTTGACCTCTAATGAACAAACTGTTATAAAACTCTAATAACAGAAATCCAAACAGAGTTATTTGGGATTTGGGAGGATAGTGTGCTGCATAAAAAGTGCTGTCTGAAATCTATTGTATTTTAATCCCAGATTACATCTGAGACCACCAAACAGAAGTAATGCATCATTTTCTGTAGAGGATATCTGAAACATGTCATGAATTCAAAATAAGCAATTCTTTTTCATTGATTTATCGAGTAGAAATGTAAAAACAATGTGCAGGTTCAAGCGTCTCAAACGCGAGGATCTGCTGCTTTATATGAGTGTTTGTATCTGTTGGTTGGCCAATTTGAAGACATCACCTTGGGTACATTTTCCACTGCTGAAAACATCATCAACAAGTAAAATAATCATTAGCTGCAGGCCTATAGCCACATAATGTACTGCAAGAGTTATTTGGGACAGCCAATGATGTTACCAGCTTATTCATTAACTCAAACTTCTATATGAACATAAGACTGGAAATGCTTTGCCAAAGTAGCGCCTTATGTTGCAAAATGTACACAATATGGAAACTAGAGCTGAAATGCTTTCTCAATTAACCAGCTACTCAATCAATAAACCTTTATATGCAACTATTTTGACAACTTTACATTCCTATTGTAAGCAAAAATGCCATGAAGGTATCTGGTTCCAGCCTCTCATACGTGTGGATTTGCTGCATTTCCCTGTCTGAAGTGACACAAAACTGGCTTTTGTGATGGAAATTCTCTCAGCCGATGTGACCGTGCGGAAGAAAGGTCGGAGACCCAGATGAATTCAAAGCAGAAGTATTTACTGAATCTTGGCCAATGAGAAAATGGATCTACAGTGACAATGTAACACGAAGTAATGCCAACCAATTCGCTGACGTTATAAGAGTGAAAACAGAAACTGCTGTGATAGTTATTCATTTCATGCAGATGGTTTAATGAGTCAAATAGTGATTCAGTCAATGGGACTCTATGCAAATGTGTTGCCCTTATTTCCTCACCTCTGATATCGCTCTGCAGACCTCAATGTTCTTGGTAGACCCACCTGATGACTAAAATATCTCATCTCTGCAGCTGTTCCTCAGCCGAGTTGCTAATTCAGGCCAGTGTACTCCCATTTAAGTAGTCTCAGGTGTCTTCATTTATAGCTGTGTAAGCAGCCATCCAGGCCAACACGGAACACATAACTGTTTGCTATGCTGATCATTCAGGGACTTCAGGCATCTTGGTTAAAATATTTGACCTTGTCAAGTGACATATAATCAATTTGTGGATAACATGCCTCAACCAACTGATTTATTTAGTCGAGCAGTTGACTCTTTTTCTCTCTGTGGTATACTAAGGCAGCAAAACCTACACTAGGCTGTTGAGCTTCTTCCTACAGCCATGAATACTCATCCTTACATACCTGCAGGGAGTGATGGACTCACTTATGTATGGCTACACTTTGATTTTAAAAAAAAAACTCCATTCTAACAACTGCAATGAAAATAAAACTCCCAGAGATCCAGTGTTATGGAAGATGACAAAACTAATGAGCCTGCACAAAAATAAAAAAAGGTAAAATATTAGCCTCCAGGAACTGTGCCATCTGGCAATCGCAAGAATTAATGCTAGTTCAATCGATCCCTGCATTATTTGCTTTCAGTTTTGTTCAACGGCCGCCTTAGCAGGCACAAAATGTTGCTGCAGAATACACTGCAGTGAACCCACGTCAAATACATCAACCCTTAACAAACTCACCTCCTTGATACGTTGATGTGTTTGGGGCTTTCTGTCCCTCAACAAGTGCCACTGCTGCAATGTTGGACAGCGACACGGTGCTGGTAGTCAGAGCTAACCAGCCACGGGAAGCTACTGTCAGACTCTCCGTGTCTCCACTGGAACGACAGGGAGCCCAGTGGAGCTTTGACAGTCACTAGAAGCACATTTATGGCCCTTTGAGAGAGATATTATGTGGGTACCTGTGTTGTAGCTGGGATAGCAACTGTACTCAGGAGAGGCTGAGAGGCCCAAATGCACTGAAAGCATCTGACACATGCGTTTTGAAGTATACCTATTGTTTTAAATGCCTGCCATGACGCCCCTACGCCAACCGTGACCCGATTTTGAAGCGTCAAATGAGGACCCAGCGACCAAAAACTGTTTTGGGGTTTTTTTTTGCAGCGGCAGTACCTGGAAACAGACCCACCCCACATCCTCTATCATAAACGTTTACTGACATCTACCCGTCATTAAATGTATAGGCTACAACAGTTAACACACAATGTGCTGTGCTGTGCTTGCCATTGCTAATGCAATAAGCAGGTGCGTGTAAGAGGCACAAACCCAGACTACGGTTAGCCAGTGAGGCTGCTACCACAGACAACATACGTAATAGACCTCAGAGTCAGAATCACAATTAAGAAGTGGCAAAAGAATTTGGCTGAAACAAACTTTCAAATTCATACAAGCTCAGTTTGTGCAGAAAAAAAAAACATATGCATCTATGCGATTCTGTGTCCCGTGCAAAAATATTCAAAAACAATGCAAAACAGCTGCTAAATGCAGGGAATTGGAAGAAAATGGTTCCCAAACAGAATGTCAAAGTCAAAGTTAAGGGTGTGCATATCAAACTACAGTTTGGCCCTGAATCATATGTTACATCTCTAGAAGCCAAAAATCTTTAGTTGCACAGTTAAGAGTCGGTGTTCTTCCTTTGGCTGCTTAGGTTGGTTTGATTAAAGGATATTCAGGAGGAGAATCAATTCTGTGAGCTATGTGGTTTGGGTGAAGTGGCAGGTGAGTCCCATTTTATTTTGTACTGTACAAATTCTGAGAATTTGAGAGAATAAATGTTCCATGAAATGGCCTGACAAAAAAACAAAAAACAACCTGAAATACAGATGATCAAAACTGAAATGGCTGTTTAATTTAACTTAACTTTGTCTCAAAAGCCTGGAAAAGAGGTCAAGATACATGGTTTAATCTGTATTCATTCAGAATACACCAGTAGTACATAGTGTACATTTCTGGCAGTTGTTTGTGAATTGTATTGCATTGTATCCATTGCCGGTGTGAAGGTTTGATTGTGAAAGTGGATTTAGCTGCTTTTCTATTTCTGGACTTTCTCTGGTGTTTGAAAATGTATACACTTGCATTCTGGTTCCCGGCTTGTATTAATTGTCTTTTTGTTCCATTGTAGGAATCTTTGAGGGCACTATATAAGACAGACACACACATTCCAGGATGCTGTATAAGTATTCAGTCTTAACAACTTCCATAAAATTGCTTTTTTGGATTGTCATTAAAAATCCAAGCTTTGATTAGGATTATATGCACTGCCATATAATCTTCACTTGCAGGTTGATGTACAGTTCAGCTTTGCTTTTAGCCACTGGCGACACTTTTGGCATTTAGGAACTTCCATACAATGTGGGTGTTGCATTTCCCCACCACCACCGCCACGCAGCGCGCCATTTAAAGGCAGGTATATGTATCCAATGTTAAAGGGGTCAGGTTGACCCCACAAACACCGCCGCTGTACCAGCTCTTAAGTAAATTGCTGTTTCCCCCCCCGAGTTGCCCTTCAGTACAAAGTGACACCGTGTAGCTCGCGTTACTGTGACGGGCTCTGCGACAGTAAGCTAGCTCCTCCGCCTCCAGGCTGAGCGGCAGACAGAAACGCTGTACCTGCAATATGCTGCACAAACACTTATCACACGGCTCGTGTTGGCGGTGAGACGAGCCGCACCTTTCACACTTCCGCCGGCCGCCCGTCACTTTTTATATCGCCACGCCGCTGACTAATGGCCACACCTGGCTACAGCGTATCCCTGCGCACCGCGGGGCTGCGACACCTACCTCACGACGACGACGACGGCGACGGCGACTCGCGTCCTCAAGTTTGCCACTGCGCTCGACGCCGCTTGCCCGTCGCTCCCTCTGCTAGGCTGTCGCCATTTTGCCTCCAAAGCAGCGGAGGCGCCAGGTTCGGCGCTCCGGTCCGGAGGAGAGAGACGTGGTGTTCAACGGCGGAGGGAGAGAGATGAGCGTCAGCGCCAACGGCACGCCGAGCCTCGTAACGTCCAGCGCACTGCGCTGCGAAGCGTTGCGAAGCAGCTCACCTTTAATACCTCACCTGCTGTTGTGAAGCGACAAAACGTCCCCGCGTTTGAAATTGAGGGATGACAGGGTGTGATGACGCGCCCAGTTTCTGAAGTTTGTGTGTCTGGCATGACCTTGAACTGGATGCTGCCTCATTACGTTACTGGTCACACTGACTAGCTGGACTGTCACTGTCATAGGGGTAAACCCCCATAATAATACTATTACTAATAATATTGAAATGTGTCTATTATGCATTTAACTTGGCTTTTATTACTGTAAACAGGGGAACGTAGCCCCTGTTGACCTGAGCGCTCGCTTGTCCTCCACTGTGGGACAGGAACTTGGACTGCGAGCAGGACCCGACTGAAAGGCCTGCGTCTGTCTTGCGTGGCCGTGGACTGAATGTCAAAGTCAAAGTTTCCCCGGTGAAAAGGTGCCACTGTTGTATATTTAATGCCCAATTGCTCTCGCACAAGTAAAGCAGTGAGCTCGTTGAAATTGTAGAAAACACGCTGAAGCTGCATTTATTAATACTGATGCGTGGGTTCCATGATTCCACGGGACAAGCTCTCAAGGCGTTTTAAACCTCGTGACTCACTGATATAACCAGGCCATCATATTATGGCCACGTGTTTTGCAACAGGTGTTATTTCTTTGAATATCACTGGTGTTTGCTTTGCCGTACGTAGCGTGACTCCCATCCCGCTCCCATAATTCCACTTTAAATCCACCTAAATGCTGCCACCCACCCTGTTACTGTTATTTCTACACAAAACACGATGGGGTAAAAGCATTTATTCCAAGCCACAATATATTTATGTTAGTTTGTCTCTGTTCAGTGCACTGAGGGCAGCAGAGCCGCTGTGTGGTGTCTGCAGTGGCTGATTGGAGTGGCAATTCTCATATTCACGCGCTTATGAAATATTGATTGGATTAAGCAAACAACTAACAAATCTTTGGATGTACATTGCTCCAGTTCCTGCTATTATCAACCAGCAATCGTCTCCAGACAACTGAAACTCCTCTAAATCTGCTGAATATTTATAGAGTGGGGCGAAATATGACTATGTATTTTTTGCTAAATTATTTAATGTGCGGAATGCAGATCATTAATCATTAATACTGATATATTGAGAAACTGTAAAACATAAATATTTGTGCATAAATATTTATCTACTCCATGCCAGCGCGTATTAACTCTAGCTTTAGCTCCTTGTTCAACGGAGGTATGCTTCTTTTCAAAGCCATCTCCACGTCACTTATTATATTTGCGTGTGCCTCACTGATCTCAGCTTATCACCGTACCCACCTAGATGGCAGAAAACACAAAGCAATTCCACGGAGTGCGTTGTCTTTTTGTGCGAGATATCAGGATTGACACAAGCCCTCTGCTTTCAGAGCATGAAGTAATTCTTTTAATGGCCTGCCAACCGTGCACTCCAAAGTTTGATTTTGCTCCGCGAAATGAGAGCAAAAATCCCGAACAATTTATTATGCTGTTTGTGCCTCGCTTCACTAGTTAGCGTCTGCAATTTATTTCCTACCTTGGGGTACTGCGAGCCATTTTTCTCCATTTTCAGTGGCTCACTTTTTTTTTTCTTTCTTGATCCTGCGTGCTGCTGACTAAACTCCTGCCTCCAGCCATGGTGTTGGAACATCACAGAAAACTACATCATTATACTGAAGCTAGTTAACAAAGAGGGGCAGAGAACCAGTTTATTAAATCACAGGGCACAAGACGGTATGAGGAATTACCGAGTTCACCATCTCAGTCGTAGTAGCCCGTCTCTCTCCAGCTGCGCAGGTGAAGTGACTCACGAATGAAGGCTCTCTCACACGACCTGTGTGCAATTTTAAATTCTTTATTTCTGTTATAAACTGAGCTTTAGTCCAAACACGAGTCCCATGTCTTAATGCATTATTTACACCTGTGCTTTTACTGTGGCATGTAATGAAAAAGGCCCGATCCTCTCTGTAAAATCACGTTTCATCTGTGACTTAAAAGATGACCTAATTTGTCTTTTCAAAAGCAGACTGTCGCAAAACATATGAAGTCAGCTGTGGTCATAGATTTTAGAGTCAGCGGAGGAGCTTTTGCACACACGATGCAGCTATTGCAGATGGCAGGCCGAGTTTAATCAGTGAAATCTCAAGATTGATTCTAAGACTGGAAAGCAAGTAGCAAAGAACGAGTGGCAGAACATTGACAGTACGCAGCATTTTAATGTAGCTAGTTGAAAGGGACTTTTGAGTTTTTGATATTTTTGTATGTTGGTTTGGTAGTTTCATCTTTAATAACAACGCCTCTAATTTTAAAAGGTGGTCATAGGTTTTGTATGTAAACGCTTCAAACTGCAAAGCAATTTAAACTGTCAAAACAATGTAGTGGAGTAAAGAGTACAAGTGCAGTGAAAGTATCTCAAAATTGCACTTAAGTACAGTACTCAGTTAGACTGCATTCCATCAATGATACATTTGCAGCACAGTATTACACAGACTGTGTGACAGCTTCTATACTGAGACAAGAGAAAATACTGTATGTAAAAGACTTTGCTTGTACAATAATTTGGTTTCAATTATTTCAACACAACCTACAGTTCAGAAGGGCACCACGCCAAGTATGGTAAGATAATGATAATATAATAATGTTTTCAACACCCCTTCTCCCCTTCATCCCTGCAGTAGCATAGAATCACCACAAGGTGGCAGAGAAGCCTGCTGTGTCCAATCCTAGCATGCCTTTTGAAATGAGTCTCATTAACTAGCATTAGATCACAGCTCACAAATTGTATTTTGATATGCAAAACGTTTTTTAAACGCATATTATATGCTGTTTTAATCCTTAATATCAGTAAATATGCCATATTAGGGCTATTAATATTCTTAAGAGAGTATCAGGGACTCATTGCCTGTGTGCTTATGCAGGCATTCAGCATGATCAAATATTAATTCTTCTAAACTTGCTCTTTTGAGAGGATTCTTTGATGTTGATGTAATTTTTCATCGGCTAAGCAGATCTGTGGTATCTTTGGGAAGAGCAGCGGGCCATAATTCATTGATGAGCCATGTGGTGCAGATATTCACATCCTAATGCTTATGCAAGATCTTAAACACTTCTCAGCTGTGGAATGGATATAACAGGGTGGCGTGGTGCTGGGCTGCTGTCCTCACTGGTGCCGCAGACTGATTGAAAGGGCTAAGTAGGAGGCGAGGAAAACATGATCTGTGTGAACTTTGTGTCCATTTAAAACGCTTGAAAAGCCAACCAGCAAAGTCATTTTACAAACTGTGTCGAGGAAGGATTGGAAGACATCAGGGCTTCACAGACAACAACGAAAAGAAACACCTCTCCAAAGCTGTTAACAGCGGAAGGTCAAAGTCATTAAAAACAACACTCTTTGTCACCACAAAGTAATAAACAAGTAGCGCTACTTTGATTCCAGTCGTGTCGATTTGGCACAGAAAAAATAAAAAAAACCCCAGGAAGAATATTACAGAGGCAATTACAGCAAAACAGAAAGTTTAAGGTTATCATTATTAAATTATTAATTTTTGACAATGTTGGCCCTTGGAGTCTGGGAATTGATCTCTCTGTAAACACGCTAAAGCAAGCCAGATTGACATAAATTGTACAGACGAAGCCATCTTTGGAGCCCTCTCGCTTTCTCTTTCATGTTGCCTTCACTGTGGGGGCCGAACATCGCTAATGAAAAGTGGGAAGACCTTGGGCGAGTAACACAGGCTGATTAGTTTTGTACACTGGAGACGAGGAACACTTTGGAGTCTGCGCCGATATTTGTTTTCGTTTCACAACATATCTGAGGATGAGAAATAAAGAGAATGCTTAAAGTTTCACCGATGTGTTTGTTCTCTTCAAAGCGGGGAGGAATCTTGGGAGTGTGTGTGTGTGTGTGTGTGTGTTAGATGTTGCATGTGCATGCTCATTATTTCAATAAGCCCATTTTGCATCCCGTGATTGCTCTATAAAGAGAATAGTGGATGACCCTGGCTCTGTTGTTAAGTTAATGCTTTTGCAGCAAAAACATAAAAAAAACAGCTGCTCATAACAGTGAGGTTATGGTGGGACCCCCTTGTTATCGTGGGCCGCTGCCTCAAATGGACTAGATTAATCCTTTACAGAATGTGGCCCTTTGGAACATGCCAATCTGCTTGAATTAGTAATCAGAGAAGACAAACAAGGTTTGTTTGGACCCTTCTGTACAGTGTTCTGTATACGTTTTTCATTAATGAGATAATTGATTAACAGTCTTTGAGCTTGCATGCAGCTGTATTATTCACTGCTGCACTTGCATGCTGCAACACTTTCAGTTTAATTGAGAAACAGTTGGGTGTAAGGGCCACACTGCCATAGGGGATATCAAGCGATGGGACTGATTTAATGATTCCCCCGCCAGAAAAAGTTAGATCCACAGTGGACCGAGTCTCTCTGCGCTCTGATCTCACAATGGCAGTATGCTGCGAGTTGTTCATACTCATCATCTTTTCTGTGAAATCCAATCCCAGTTGGATATATGTGCTGGCCGCTTCATGTCAGTTTCAATATCACAGATTAATTCTTTTGTTTTCCAGACAGCAGTGATGCCGGAGGCTCTCATGTTTTTATCAGGACTGTGGCAGTATATGATGTACTTTTTTTGTTGCTCAGGGGCCTCGTCCAGTTTTTCCCAACACTTTGGCACGACGAGCGCGCCGCGACGAGCCAAGCAGCTTCCTGTACATCAGCTGTTGTAATAAATGTGCTCCAGTTCTCCGGACTGTACTGTACTGTTGTGGAATGCAGACGTTGGCTCCGGGTCGCAGTCTGCGCTCCTCATCCCTCTCACTGCAGAAGTGTCCGTCTGTGGCGGCCAGGGTCAGTCAAGTTCAGATGCATCTCAGGGTATACTGCACCATTTTATTTATTTATTTACTTTGCATTTCAGTCAGAGAGGTGCTTAGTACACCGTGCGGGAATTCAAACACCTTGAATCCTTTTCTGTCTAAATCTTGGAAGAGAAAATGTTTTATTTCTCCGGCCATTTTGCTCTTTTTCTTACCAGATTTGTGATACACACACCAGCCGTGGTCAAAGAGAAAGAGGGGGGGTGTTTGTGCAAAGAATGTACAAGAAAGTCAAGCCAATGAAATTATGTAATGATTTAATGATATGGTGAACATTTCAGCTCTCGGGTAAATGGTTTTTCAAGCTGCCGCAGCACACCTTTATAGCTCCCTATAAGCATAAACACTATAATTTCCACCTGCCCCTTTCATCAGGTATTATCAAAATTGTTGTTTTCACCAACCGTGCTATAGATGTACACACTCCAACATACACTAATACAAATACATACACACTCAAACACTTTCTACCTCTCCTTTGTTGTCAGTGGATGTAATCCTTGGTGTTACACCAGTGTGGCTAACTGTCCTCTTGCTTTGAATATCTTTGTTAATAAGGAAACATTATCTTCAAACAACACTTTCTATTCAAATGACTTATTACTGAATTAAGCAGCTAAGGCATTCTCTGTTATGGCAGTTTGTGTCCACTAGAGGGTGCTGCAGATGAGCACATTCATCTTAGTGACTTAACTCTGCTATGCTTCCATTTAATGGTTATCTTAGCAACAAGATAAATTGAGCTGAGGAGCAAATTGTGGCACCAAAAAATGTTTGCCTTTACTGATGCTGCATTAAAAATGTATAATACTGGTAACATGTCTTACATCTCTGAATGATCTCTGTGCACACTTGCAGCAGTGCATCTGTACAACTGTATGCTTTGTAGCGTACTGAATGTGCATGTATGTGTGTGCAATTGCACAGAACTAGTTCGACATCAGTGTGTAGGTGTGCGCGCGCACACACACACACACACACACACACACACACACACATACAACTTGTGCCAGACAATTTCGTGGCGAGGACACGGTTGTATAGTGTAACTACACTGACCTCAGCACATTAACCTCCAAGAGAAATATGATGTTGTGAGCGTTAACTCGTCTCCGTTTGTCCTGACGGAGCTGAAAATGAGCTCACCGTCACAGTTTCACCTTCTGACAGTCACTCCTTTTCTCCTACGCATTGACATGTATACACAGTCGGAGGAGCCCTTCTTTCAGCTTATTCAGGACAAAATCTCTATGACAAAGTCTAAGTTACACTCCACTCATCATGTTTTATTAGAAGAGGATTTGGACCAGTTGTCCTCTTGGCTAGCTTGGCCCCCCCTTCCCTTCCTCTCCGAGCTTCACTCTGATGCTTTGTCTGCTGCCTCAGTCCCCCCCCTCCATCCCAGATATTACACAGGGTGAGCTCAGCCTAATGTTGCGCAACCCCTCTCCGCTGGTTCTTATCCAGAACAAACTTTTCCTGCCTCTACAGTGTGTTGCCATGGCCCTCTGCGGTGCCAATGAACACATCTCAGGCAGCAGCAGGAACTACACTTTGTGCCATCTGTAATCCCGGGGGGTTTCTCTGAGCAAGCAAGAACAAGTGATGGCTTCACTGCCCCTTTATAATGACCCGATTTAAATGATCAATAAACAGGACTTGTGTTTGTTTGAGTTGGAACCTGATCCATGCTCCTCCCTGACCTTTCATTAAGCTGTTGAATAGTGATCACCAGCTGTAGTCTTATTAAGAATGATTAGATCATTAGAGGTGTTGAATGATGCCACTCCTTTTTCTGGAGGTGTCCCAAGCGCAACTGACTGAATGGAAACCCTGCTGCTAAGCCGGGGCTCAGTGGAAAGACTACATCTCCCAGCTGGCCTCAGTAACAGCTGGAGGGAACCTCTGCAGGAGAAATGCTGTATATGTGTGTTCTTTTATATACATATACTCTTGCGTGTAAATGCATAGATTCTCCAAGTCTCTGGAATTCTACTGGAGTAACATTCAGTGTTTTGATCAAGGTCCTGGCGAGAGCTTTCAAAACTGTTCTACACCTGTGAAGCTTTCCATTCGATTTATGCAGTTTACTCTGATAACAGTGCCAAATGTGCTACCCGAAATCCGTAGTAATTTTTTCAACAATGGGTCCTTGATTTTCGTGAGTGGTAGACAAAGAAGTCTTCTTATTCGTAGCCGGCAGCAGCCGATTGTGCCGGGGGAAATTACTGATTTTATCAGCTGTAGCTATCTAGCTAATTAAGATAATGTTCACTCAACTTCACAAAGTTATCGCCGAGTGACTTTTACACATAGAAAGTTTTTTTTCTACAATGTGACCCCAGAGGGGCGCCGTAGTAGATTCATGCAGAAGGCAATCTCGTATTGCAGTGTAGAGATATTTCTTAGAGTGTTGTTTCATTTGAACATCACCGTTTGTTTGTATTTTCAAATCGTATTTCACTTTATGTCACATTACAAGAGAAAAGGCTTTCAGGATGAGGACACGAGGACTGACCAATATGTGGGCCTATAGCTGGGGTTGCTATTTGCCCAAATCCAATAAACAGCTAACGTTAGCATCCAGGACCAGCTTCCACACAGTAGAGAAATATAACACGGTGAATGTGCTAGTAGTGAACGTGCCCTTTTTTAAAAATGTAACCTGTTCCCCGACAAACTAAAGTAGTTAGTTAGTGATGTGCCCTTTGGTCATGGAAGTAACACCTGTATGCTACTCTAGGCAGTAACCTAGTTAGCAAGACATGCTAACAATCGCGGCTTACATCAGAGCAGATTAACAGAGTTTAATATATTCCTTAACGGTTTGCTCTTGTGGTTTTGGAAAAGCAAATGGTAAGTTGGCTGTCGGAAAGGCAAATGTTTCATTTAATTTGTCCACATCTTTTTTTGGTGAGGTGACAGTGGATGGATGGCGGTTTATCAGAGGCTGATCACTAGACATCCGCAGCCCAAACCCAATGCAAGCAGAGACTGCAGCGTTCATGTGAGGATGAATTATTCCTCTCCATCCAGTCGAGAGGAGACAGGAGTTTCCCCCCAGGGAGTCGCTTCCTCCACACATCTGGATCACGGAGCTGTGTTTTTCTCCTGTCCTTGCACGAGTATTAGCATTAATCTGCAATGCAACATCTGCGAGCCCCTCCTTATTCCTCCATATTTATGATTTGGTGTCTGCTCACTGGGCTTACACCAGGCAGCCAAGTCTCTCCAGGTCCCAGATGTTTTGCTGCTCTGTGGGGAAGAGCAGGTGGCTGCCGGACAGCAGGTAGAAATTACTATATTGTTTCAAAGCCACGAAATATCTCAACAAGAAACAGGCGCCACATTCACAAAAAGGAAAAACCTACACACAGAAAAACCTTTCTTTGGACATTATTTTGTTCAAACAATCACTCTTTCCCAGTTACTTGTGGGATAATAAAATAATACACCTTTATTTAGATTTGTGCAACTCATGGAGCTAATTTAAATGATTTGTAATTCTCTCAAGCCATTTCCTGTTTACTGGGCTGAATGTGAGGATACATGTGACAGTAGTCTGTCTGTAAAACTGAAGATTGCTGATGTCATTTCCTTTTCTTTATGCCCTTTAAGTCGCATGAAGTAAAATGGCCTCAACCTGGAAACATCTGGCTCAGATAAGACGGTCTACATGCACATTCAAATCGAAGAAACTCAATAACAACTCCGCAATTCAACGACTATAAAAACTTAAAGAGTTTGATAAGGCAGCCCCTTGCTCGCTCCGTGCAAAGATTGCGTTTAAAATTCGAACCAGGCTCAGGAAAATGTGTGTGGCAGAGCCAGCCAACTGCCTAATTGTCAGTTGTGGCTTATCTAATGGACTAAATATGCTTTATAAGAGCAGGGGGAGCGTTCTGTGTGTACGCCACAGTTTGATCACAACAGAGCCTGAATCTTAATGATTGCCCACGTCATTACGTTCACCCCTGGGAATGGAGATTTGGTGCGGCCCAGCTACCACACAAGCTACGCTGGCGTCATTAACCGTGCAGTTAATAGCAAAGAAGGCCCCTTTCGGCTTTGAGCCCGCCATAAGCACACGGTCTGCATTTTTTACACAACACACTACATTTCCTTGGCACCACAGTGTATCAGATGCTGTAATCCAGCTGCTGTCTGTGATGCAGATCTGGGCTAAACTGGCATAATGTGAGGGTTTTACGCTAAATCCTGTTAATAGTCATGGGTACATTTTATCAGTCGCACTTAAATATGTGAACTTGAAGCCTATTTATGTCAGAATATGACCGCCCTATGCAGATAGGATCGTTCTACTATTTTCTTGTCTTAGCTCCGAACCCTGCAAGCGTGCAAATAACACAGAGTGCTGGAACAAATAGGATCGTTATACATAATAAAAACAAAATCAAAAAATCACGATTCATCTCAGCAGATTGTTTTTAAATCCTTGGGGTGAATTATTTGTGCTTGGCACTCTGTAGTTTCTGCAGAGATTACTGTAATTATGTACAGTATGCACATCAAAACCTTTCTTTCTGAACAGGGATTGTGTAAAGAAAGCTAAAGGGGATACTTACGTTTAAGGACTAACAACACAGTGTCAGAACATAAAAAAAAAGTGCATTGCTCATATGGATTAGAAGGAACATGAGGACTACTTGCTGAATGTTTCATACTGTCCATGAAAGAGAATTTGCATCTGTCAATAACTGACCACTGGAGTCTCTGGATCAACATCAGAGCAAGAGATGAAGAGCAGGAGTGATGCATTCAGCTCCGGCGGGGCACTGATGGAACTCTTGAAGGACCACAGACATCCCAATGGGATAGCAGTGAACCTGGCAAATCAAAGTGGACTGTCCACATCCCCGGTGACATGGACAACAGAGTAACAACAGCTCTGCGAGTGGCCTCACAGAGCTGTTTTGAACTGAAAGTACACATCATACATACATGAATGTGGAGGCGCACACTATCAGGAAAGGTCACAGTGTGGGCCAAACGTAGTTTATAAAGAAAGGCTGGTAAATGCTCAACTTTTTTTTAGATCTTTATTTCTATTATTTCTATTAGCAGTATGCACGGATTGCAAAACCGATGGCATGGATTCACATAGAATGTTTTTTTTCTACCATGTGACCCCAGAGGGGCTCCGCAGATATTGGCTGTATTTTAGAGAAAAGACAATGATGGAATCCAATCAGTATCTGTGAAGACACAGTCTTTACCACCATAGAAAATATTGATTAAAACATGGAGACACATCTGGATATATGCATTAAATTAACAACGCCCACTTGATGACTCCTACAAATTAAAAGTCCCTGAAACTCATCTTATCCATGAAATCACCACCACCTTTTTCTATGTTATGCACCTTTTCTGTATTATTATTATTATTATTATTATTAGCTTATTTGTAAGGGACACATACGGAGAAACACTGACAGTTTAAAAAAGCAATGTATATATGGCCGAAGCTAATTTCCAGCACCAGTTCCTTGATGGGCATGGACAATTTAATCATTAAAGTTACATGTTACAGTTTAAAATCTTAAAACCAGTGCATATAATAATGATTCTATTTATTCTTGCTAACAGAGTCATTATTGAAGTATACCAGTGCAGGGGAGAATGTGAAACATGAAACATTTAGAGTACAAAGAAAAAGAGAAGAATGAAACAATGGTGAAAGCAAGGAAATGATCTTGGGGGGCAAAGTAAGACGCATAGTGGCTTCAGTAACATCAGTTTAACTGTGTCACGGCAGCATCTGGGGGCAGACTGCATAGTAGGAGGCACAGCTTTTCTTCCACAATGGTAATGGAGATAATCATTAAATAATAGCCACTTTATGCATAATCAGATCCAGCTGTGCTTTGTACAAATTGTATTAAAGGCTTTCATGTACAGATTTGTAGAAGAGGACAAGTCCAAGACCAAGTTACATGTCCTTATCCATACATGACCCTGATCCAGGCTGTCTTATCCTTCTTCCTGCATTTAAGCCCTGAACAGCGCCTAAAGAGGAACATTTGAAAAACTAGATGTGTTGCCTCTGCAGTTTGCTTCAATGCCGTGTCCTGGAAAGGAGAAAATAAAGGGAGAAAACACACATAGCTCAACAGGAAGTCAACGGGAGTTAAATGCCTTCATACATTCATGTTAAGTCCACAAAGGAACAGCTGGAGAAGATGCTGACAGAGTTCAGAGAGCTAACCTTGATGAGTACAGTGCCTGCAATATGAGCAAGCCAAAAATGGAACTCAAGGGACCCAGTCAGTCCACATGCAGACGGAAGGGACAGTAGGGATATAACAAATGAAGGGAGGCTTATAGCCTGGAATATGGCAGCCTTCATACAGTAAGGCTACTCTGTCAAGGTTGCATAGTAAATACATCATTAGGAGGAAGCGCTAAGGTGTGTCAAGGCTGTCTCTTTGGCTGGAGGAAGTCATGGGCTATGGATGAAACCAGCCACGTGTGTCCCCAAACGCTAACGACCAGGTGAACTCTGTGCATTCGAGTTTGTCTACCAAGTGAGAAATCATGGCAGGATTCAGTGACCTACTCAAGGAATATAAAAGGCTAACGTTAACATGCACCGAGCTGGCAGTGGCGATGGAAAATTATAGACTTTTCACAGCATTGGGACGTTGAGGGTTTGTAACACTGGCAACTTTACTAGGATAATTACACATTTCATGGGTGAATGTTTAAGCAAGCAGGAAAGTTGATGTTGGGCCGGTGAGTGGCCCCGGCTGAAGAAAGAGGTCTCAGCTTGGACCTAAAACATGGAAATCTTTCTTATGACCAGAGCAGGGGTTATACAGTGAAGCTTGGGTGGGCAAACATAAAGCCCTCTGAGCTCTCTGAATAGTTATGTTACATGAGTAAACGTCAGTTTTTGAACTGTTTAGGTGTAGTTGAACTTGTGGTCGGGGGTTGGTTGGGGAGAGTCTTATTTGGTCTAATGGGCCTCATTCAATGAAATTCTATGATTGGGTTAATTTTGATAACTCTAATGACATAACTGTACTTAAACATGTCATTTTCAAACATTAGATCATCTGCCTTAAGACACACAAAGTATTTTTTTCTACAGCAACCAATAAGTGGGTTAGCACATTTTTTATTTACATCTAACTTCTGTATGAAGGTTTGCCCTGGATTATGGCAGGGTTGATCATTACATCGCATTTTGTGCAGATATTATTTTGAGAATCACTGGAGTTATGGCACTTTATCTTTAATACATCTTTGTGTGAGTTTCACCTCTTTAATGTATTTGTTTTGAGTTTTTGTTTAAGATGACGAGTGTCTTTCATGAGCCTAGCCAACGCTACTACTAGCTGTTCATTTCTGATGCATGAAATATATGGTATGACTCGGCAACACCTAATAAAAACACATTCAAAGCATGACAGCGATTATTCAAAGGGTGCATAAGAAACAGTAAGAAATTCATTTGTTTAATTTCTTATTAAAGCCATTATGTGTTGGATTTGAAAACTTTGTACTTTGACGCCATCTGGTGGTAGTATAATCAATGACACTGTCGCAGACAGCAGTACACAAGGACGGGGCTAAAACCAATACATAGACTGCACCCATTTTCACCGGAATTGTCAGATTTTTTTTACAACCAAAAACATAAACAATCAGAATAACCTGCAAGATAAAAAACTGAAAAGTAAAAATTCTACACACATTAACTTATATATATAATATATTTTAAAAAAAAACACAGAATCTGATATGTATAAGCATTATTGTTTGTCACAAAGAATTTGTATACTTACTTCACGGTAGCAATTTTTTAATAACAATCTTCCAGGGCCACTCATACAAGACTCCCATAACAAGAGAGTGGGGGTGGGTCCAGCTGGGTAATCCATTAGCAGATCAATCCAAACACTGTCTGTATGTCAAGTAGCTCTTAACACTTCACGACGCTCTGCATCATATCCACGTGTGATTTATACCAGCGCTGAGGTGTTAGCACGCCAGTAAATTCCCCCTATTATTGGAAAATGCTGAACAAATGAAGCACATGTGCACGGTTAATAAACTGAACAGCCGATGTAACCTGATGGTGAGCAACATCTGCTGGCCTGAGGGGGTGTCACAGGTGGTGAAGAACGCGTGGTGCTTTAATGGATGTCAAATTTAATCCTGTGTATGTGACATATTGGCAAAAAGAGATTTATGACATTGAGATATGCTGTTAAATCTGAATGCACAAATGCACGCTCACTACTTGGGGTTACTGTTTTCACTTTCCTGTGTTTTAAGAGTGAAATTTTGTACAGCTGGCCTGCAGCAGAATACAGGAAAGAATGTGAAACCTCAAGACGGTGACACTTCCATAAACAGAGGTCCCTGTGAATAATTTGTTTTGGGTCCTAACCCTGACTGTTTTTACTATGCTTACCATATAGGGTGTAGACTCTCTGCAGGGCGGCGGAGCATGGCTGGAGATGCAGAGTGGGGACAGCACTGTTTACGCCAGAGCAATCAGGCCAGCAGGACCTTTATAAGAGTCATTGGGGTTCTTTTAATGAATTAGCATGCCTGCTGCCCCTCTGCTCCTGACAGCTTCCAGAGTAGAAGAAGAAGATCTCTCGGTGTGAAAGGTGCTCTGTCTCCAAAGCTTACAGGGTTGTGATGATGTGTACGGGGCTCTCATCATGAGAGCTGTTTATGTAACCATACCATTGCTGTCTGCAGGACATTATTGATCTTCAGGGGAACTCAAGAGCATGTCAAGCCTGGCTGTCAGACTGTATAAACTAGTAGATTTGTAATGAGGAGCTCTTCGAGTTGCATGACTCGCTTCAAAACACCAGGAGTCTTTGTACCAATCGTGGAAGACTAATAGCAGCAAAAAGACATGAATTGTGTTTGGTGAGAGACGGGGAGGGCTTGCAATAGAAGAAGAGAGAAACCATAGCCAGGTCTGACCTAACTTTGACTGGGTTGCATGGAGTCTGTTATTAAGATTGAGAGAAGAGATGAAAACTCCTCAGGGAGTCTTTATGGTAACGTGTCTGTGGAATTTAGCTCAGTTCAGCCAATACAGAGGGCCCCTCTAACCTTTGACGATTGAACTCTGATGTTTTTCTTTGCCAAGCATGTGACCAATATTAGGAAAAATATTCCACATTTGTCCTTGAGCTACCGTAAAAACAGACATCAGCTTTCCACTTTGAGCACGAGTGGTACCACTAGCTGCTGCTTAATTAGGCTGCAAGCTGCTTTCAATGCCAAATATGAGCAAAACACAAGAGATTGTTTCTTTATTTGGTGAAATGACAAAACAGAGCCGTTTCCCCTCTGCAATCACCTTGCTCTTTTACTACAGATCCTCCAGAAGTGGGATAAAGTCACAGTTTTATGAGTAACCAGTAAGTCTCAAGTCTTGGCTATGAGGTCCTAAGTCAAAACCAACAGGCCCCAAGTCAAGACCAATAAGTCCCAAATCAAGACGAACAGGTCTCAAGTCAATGCCAACAGGTCCTAAATCAAGACCCACAAGACCAATACTATTGAGTCTTGAACAAGTCATTATGTGCTGTTGCATTCATTTTAAATTGAATGCAATTTAAAGTGTTTAAAGTCTGCTGGTCTGTACTACTGCATCGGCTGGGGTTAGATTGATTCAAAGTATATCAATTGGCAGGTAAACGAAGAGTTAATTCGCCATACACATTTTTACAAGCTTTTTTTTTACTAGTGGTTTTTATAGCAATCTTTGGATTTGGGGAGCATATCAAGTCATTCCAAGTTCAAAATCCAAATGATGTTGTGAGCCATTGGTGTTACAGTAAAGTCAAAGATGAGTTACAAGTCTGTTTTGATTTTGCCAAGTCAAGTAAATTGGAGTCTGACTCGTGTCCATGTCCTCTGACTCAAGTGCACAACTCAAATTAAATTGAACAGGTTGGTTTAGTAAAATTAGTAAAAATCACTTTGTCATTTAAGTCTAGTGTCAAAGTTTTATTTGTCCAGGTTTGGAATTATACATCTCAGAGATTTCTGCCTCCATCTCATTGCAATGGAGATAAGTAGAATTTAGATTTTTGGTGCTCAGACTTTTACAGCAGTATGATTTTCCAGAGTTTTCTCAGGGGCAAATTATCTATCAGACATCACATTTATACATTAAATGTGAATCATTTGTCCTCAGGTATTCTGTCTGGAACGTCCATGCTCAGTGTTGAAGTGTGTGATTAAGTCTTGTTGTCAATATAAGAGCATATCTGACAACTCTCACACACACACACACACACAATGGCTGTTGCGTGAGAACGTTTCTCTCAGCCTCAGGGTTGCCTCAGGCTCCGTGGGCAGATTTGTGAGATTTGATTTGGTGGCTCCCACCTGACCCACGCTGAGGTTGTTAATCTGATCTGTCATGTCACCCAACAACCAAACAGCAAACGATTTCATCACTCAGAGCTATCAATTATCAATGAATGTGATGATAGCGGTTCTTCTGGGGAAAGGTTGTTTAAGTCTTATTTCTTAAACATCTCCAACAGTACGCGGAGGCCAGCATCACCAGTTCTGGTAAATTGAAACGAACGTGGGAATTCCCGATCCACAAAGCATTTTGTTATTGATCAAGAATGTTTTTTGTTCTCTTTCCTATAAACTAAAGATTCTGGTCCTCTGCTTTCAGTGTCAATATCAGCTGCAGGTTTTTGCAGCCCACTGCAGCGTTCCTTTCCATGCTATATTTTACTATTTTCCTTTAACTACGCCTCTGCTCCATTCACCTTTCAGTGTTGCCTCGGGTTGCGAGTGTAATTTCTACACATGGCCTGCACATCTGTTTTCTGGATGACAGCTTTCACTGATCAGCTGGGGCTTCCACTGGACCAATCGTAGGAAAGGCCTGTGTTTTCTCTTATTATTAGTAGAGGGCAGACATCTGGTCGCACTTAGGAGCAGGTACTTGGACCTGGCTTATTTGGTTTGGTTGCAGCGCAGATTTGAACTCTGGAGGCCTGGTGAGGTGGTTCTCCGCACAGGATTCTGGATGGAAAAACAAATCTTAATGAAATTTAGCCTTCCCTCCTGCAAACGTGTGCTGTGTGTCGCTTGCGGGGGCCCTGACAGAAAAAAGAGCAGCGTTTGGAAGACAAATTAGCCAGCAATCAGATTGTGTGTGGTTAAATGAGACTCAGAGTGCCGTTGTCTCTTGTGTCAAAGGGTTCTTTTGTGTACTTGCAAGAATATATCCACTTAATCATCAAATCAAATCAAATTTTATTTATATAGCGCTATATCATAACAAAGTTATCTCATAGCACTTGTAAATATAGAGCAAGTTCAAGCCAACTCTATATCTACAG
>JAVQJF010093958.1:0-43539 GCA_036023855.1 Gadopsis marmoratus
TAAAATTTTATTTCCTTCTCCCCCCCCCCCCCCCCCATTCACATAGAAAAATTATACACACACACACACACAACACTTCCACAATACATAGGTTCTGCACTAACAAACCTTTCCAATTCCTCTGAATCTTCCTGCTGAGAAGGAACTCAATCATGATACAAAGTCAAACATTTAACAAGCTGATTGTTAATGCAAAAAAAAAAAAAAAAAAAATGGGTTATAGTATGTGTGCATTTTTCTGATGAGTGCACTTTACATGTTTGAACATGTATAGAATACATACATTTTCACTGTACAGAAAATGAACTATCAAAAGAGAAAGCCACCCATCACCTCTAGTGTTTTAGATTATGTAGGCTGTTCACCAATGGAATAGCTGTTCACCAATGGAATAGCTGTTGCTTACAAAATGCATCCTAACAGATTAGAACAACTGCTTAACGGTGATCTAAGATGTGATTTTTAAGTGCAGGGCGGATTCCATCAACAGTTATTGAATCACTTGTTTGGATCATATATACCCAAGTACCTCCACCACCAGTCCATAACTTAGGACAGAAGAATATGACGAAGCACTGTAGGCACAGCAGGCTTTTCATACTTACATTATATACACTTTCTTAAATCTTCTGTTTAACTTTGGATAATAAAGACTTACCTAGGTTTACCCCAGATGGTTAAAGACAAAATGCAAAAATGCCTTTTCTTCTGTCCGAGTAGACCGAACGTTCTATATTAAAAAAAATTTCTTTAAACACATTAACTGCGGTAGCACAAAGTTAACCCCAAATGATTATGTGGAATAATAATATTAATATGAAGCAGAGAGGATGCTCAGTACTGTAAAACCTGCACCAGAAATGTCTCTGTCCTCCATGGAGTGAGCAAACCGACTCGGACAGAACAGTGGCAGTTCACCTTAGCTCCTCAGAGCTGCCAATCTTGACTGCATCGCTTCAATGTCCTCCTCTGACTCATCCTCTGAAGCTGCAGTGGCTCCAGGGGGCTCAATTTGTGGCAGGGCATCTGTGACTTTGCTCGGCGCTTTGCCAAGGGCACCTAACAAAGCAAATACAACCATGAAACAGAGCGCTCAGTGTTATGAATTTGTGGTATCTTTGGTTCAGATTTATATTCTTTGACAATCTAGACACCAAAACCTTACAACAAACCAGGAAAGTAATAATGCATTGGGATGATTTAGTTGAACAAATATCTTCACCTGCTGTGATGTCAAAGAGGATCTTGTCAACTTCCTCCTCTGCTGCTTCCTCCATCTCCTCTCCATCTTCCATGCTCTCAAATGTGTCTTCCAGCATTTCCTCAATGATGCCAGCCTGAAAGATGAATTTACACAATGCCATGGTTTAGCAACTCTCTTTAACAAAGAAATAATGGCAGATGGTGATCGCAGTCAGCATTACATTTCTTGTAGTAACTTGATTGTAAGTAAATTATATCTATTTATGCAAGACACTGTTGCTGACCTTTGTCATCTCCTTTGATAGTTCCCTCATGGTGGCCTGGATCTCTGGGATTTTGACTAGGTTCTGCATGGCTTTCATCACCTCTGTGCTCTTCTGCATGGCCCCGGCTACACGCAGTACAGCTAGAAGCACACAAATACTTTCCCTTCACTGAGCAGAACATTAAGATCTATGATAAAACAGCAAGCTGTTGAACTGAAGACAATAAAGAGTTATACAATAAAATGACATATTTTGCCCCATCTAATATTCCCAAACTGACCTAGCTGATTCTTCATGCTGAGTAGCACAGAGTTCATCTGGGCTTTGGAAGCGTAAAGTTTTGTGACAGCTCGTTTTGACTGAATCATCTCCTTTGCGAGAACCACACACACATCCTTCTGGCCCTTTTTAGCAGCATCTTTGATGGATCTTTTAACTTTTTCTTCTTCCCTTTGAATATCTGAAACAAAAGGGCATGTCATTACATACAAAACAAAAACTAATACAGCTTATATAATTAGGTAAGTGATTGTAGTGTGTAATACATTTATACCACAAATTTACCATGGTAATGAGTCACTGCCTCTAGTGGAAAGTTGTTTACACTTTCATACTAGAATTATTTTAATTGACATTTTTCTGGACAATAAACCAATGACATAACTCAGTAGTTGTCAGTTCAAATCAAAGTGTTTCAAGAATGTATTCAAGCAAAGTGTCTCATTCCTGTTTTGTTTCAAGATATTCCAATTGAAATTAATGTGATTATCTATTCCATGTTTTCAGATGATTAGAAATTACAGACTAAGCACGAAACTACATTAAAGTTAACTGGACGAACATTTTTCAATTACAAATTAATACAAAAAAACATATTTACTACCACTGAGTAGTGTCAAAGACGGACAATATCTTACCTCGAATTTGTCTGTCAATCACTCTCATTTCCTTCCTGATTTTTCCTGACCACTCAGTGATCTGAAATTATACATTATGCTATTACAAACTACACTGATAATACCTTAACAGTAAGTTTGCAATACAGCGTTAAGTGAAATATTAGTCTAAGCAATGTATAACCTTTAAACAGTTAAAGTGTAACGTATCAGGATGTCAGCTAAAGCGAACACAATCACGGTTTGTTTACACTAGTAACTGACCGTAGACTAGTGTTAGCGTGTGCGCTAACTAGCTAGCTCTCATGACGTTAAATACGGTACAAACCATGCAGGTTAACGCCGGATACTATTACTATTACAGGGGCTGTTGGCTCAATTTTAACTTAACAAACATCGGCTGGTTAGATAGCAAGACGTAGCAACAGATTGGACGAACTAAGTTGAGTTAAACTGACAGCTAATGTTAGCAATGTTAGGAAACGGCGCTGTTGTTGTTTTTTTCCTTACTACGGACAAAAATCTCAAAGACAATGCTGGTCTTCAGAAGTCAGTACTCACCAGCTCCTTTGGAGGTTTCTCCGGTGTTCTACCGAACAGTCCCATTGTGACAACCGAGTTAAATGCCAAGCTAACCTACCTGACTAAAACTAGCTGGCTAGCTCAGCTTGTTGGACCAGCACTTCCGGTTCTCTCTCAGGCCCCACCAAAACATTAAAGCCCGTAGTCTTCTCCTTCTTCTTCTTGACGACTTATAGCGGTTGGCAACAAAGGTCATGGACCATTACCGCCACCAACTGGTATGGAGTGTGGACCGGGATTAAACACAAAAAAAACCCTATAAATATCTAACTAAATTATATTCTCTCTATTGAGTTAGTTCTTCTAAGATAATGAAAGAGTCTCTTTGCAAATTAGCCAGTAAATCCAATTTTACCTTTAATTCCTTAAGGTTCAGGATCAGCCTCATACTCTGGACAGTGAAACATCTTCTTCTTCTTCATCATCTAGTTTTACAGCGGTTGGCATCCAGCTTATTGGTGCATTACCGCCATCTTCTGCTCCGGAGTATGCAACAGAAACTAGACTTACTATCTACATCCCTTCAACCAAAACTAAAACAACAACAAAAAAACCTTACACTCACAAATACACACACACACACCCTAACCTACATTTTATCCTCCAAACTTTGCAACCTAGTTCTACTATAAAACCCCCGTCCATGTCAGCTATCTATGTGTATCCACCATAACATATAAAAACCCTGTTAAAAAAGCTAACAGTACCCTGACCTGTGCTCTCTCACCCATGCTCAGTAATCCTCTTAATGTGAATTCCTGCACCCCTAATTCCCTCAATGTATTCCTCATCCTCTCTCTGTGTCCCATACCTCCAACAGCTCAAAACTACGTGCTCTACTGACTCCTCTTCCTGACATGCCTCACAAAATTCTGTTTGGTGTTTCCCTACCATTTTCAGTGTTTTATTTAGCGCACAGTGCCCAAACTTTAACCTTGTCAATAGTTTCCTCTCTTCTATGTCCACTACCTACCCTAACACCTTTGACACTCTTTTGCAATTGATATAGATGCCTCCTTTTCCCCTCTCTGTCCCACCTATCTTTCCACAGTTGGTTGTTTTTTCTCCCCAGTTTTTTCCCCTCACACTCTGTTATAAATGTGCAGCAACTTCAAGAGTGGTCCATCGCCTAGATGCTTTAGCATAACATAGCATATCTAATCATCCCCTCGAGACATTGGTCTTGATCTATTTATTGCCCTCAGCAACTCTGCCAAAGTAAATTATATGATCTATTTCCTCCCTTCTGTCTAACACACCTAGAGGCCGATTCATTGTTCTTTCCCTTCTCCTTATCCCTTCTTCAGACAAAAAATGATGGAACATTCAATTAATCTGGTCCTCATCAAGGAAACAAGGAAAGGTCTTCAAGTGAAGTTGAAATCAGTGATGTTTTTATGGTGAGCCTTTTTAACATATTAAAGGATTTCCCATTAAAGATAGCCATGATGCATTTATGACCAGCTGAAACTTCAATCAAAGAATAAAAGTTCAACTATATATTTGATTCAGCACAGCGATATAGACCAGAATCAGAATCAGATTTATTGCCAAGTAGGTTTTCACAAACAATTTGGTACATTGGTGCATTACAATAAACATAGTAAGTAGAAAGTAGTAGTCAGTGTCACTGTGGGTCCCAGGCCTTGTTGATGAATCCAGCTGCCGAAGGGAAGATAGATTATTAGTTAGTCAGATTTCAATTATGAGAAAAGATATCGTAATCAAGAGATCAGGATCTCATAAACATGAGATCTTACCTTGTAATTATGATGTAGTAACTCATAATTACGAGCCATGGTGTCTAATTATTTTTTCTTTTGTGAATGCAATGCACTTTGTATATGTAGTAAAGAGACAATATTTTAGTTTCTACTCATAATCATCTTCAACAGTAACTCTTCAAAAGGCTTTGGTACGTTGTCTTTGAAATTAAAATGTATATAATTAGCTCCACGTCGAGCACTCATATTTCAGTAATAATGTTTCAGTAGTAATAATTCAATAATATAAATTCTAGTAATATAACATTCCAACTGTGCAAGTAGCCTATTTATAAATGATAAAACCTCAGTGCTTTAATTGAAATACAGTTTCGAATGAAGCACGTGACCATTTGGCCGGAGAACCTACCTGCCAGGTTAAATGTAGGGCAAACATGTCTGTTGGGCCCCTGCTGCTTCTACTGCGTCCACGGGCCTCTTTCCAGGAGTTCTAGATTTTTCTGTTACCGATTGGTTGCCGCACCAATCACGTACAGGGAAAGGGTGTGACGCAGCCAATCACAGACGTCAGGGGGGCGGGCCTGGGAGCATCACTCCGTCAGAGCCGCTGGGTGATGTTCGGGCCGCCTCGGAGTGGGAGAATCCGCTCTGGACACCATTGCTCCCTGGGATTACTCTGAATGAGTTTGCTATAAACAGCTTGACTTACATAACAGCTAGTAATTCAGTTAGTGCCCTCCCAGCTAGCTTTCTCGTATATTTTCAGGGCAGAGGACCCGCTTAATTACATGTAATTTTGGAACAGAGCGCCATTGTGTATATATATATATATATTTAGGCATTTCTTTTCCCCCCCTCATAGTTGTCAAGTGCGGTCGTTGCGGAGGATAAACGGAACGAGGTGAATTTGAGAGCCCTCATTATGTCAGTGGTAGGCATTGATGTGGGTTTCCAAAACTGTTACATCGCTGTGGCCAGGAGCGGTGGCATTGAAACCATTGCCAATGACTACAGCGACAGATGCACACCGTGAGTATACTAAATATTGACAGGCACCATCACCACGGCGAAATGTGGTCTGGCTCGGAGTTCGTTACGCAATGTTTGCGACTGGAGGCGCTGTGATGTATGGAGGCAGCAGGGGGGGGCCGTGACGAGGCCTGTGGCTGCTCCCCGTCACAGCGGGTTAATAACGTCAGGTCAGAATGTCGCATGTGTCGGCTTCTTTCCGAAATGGACATTTGTTCTTGCAAGCAGACAAGCTGACATTGTGTCCCGCTAACCGCCACAGTGCTGCGCAGTGCGCCTCAAAAGTTGGCTGAGATGAGCAACTTAAAGAAGACAGGGTGTTATTTAGGTCACATAGGGCTGTATAGCATGTCAGTCTGTTGGTATGCTGCAAGCTCCGAAACAAAACGGGTTTTAAAGTGACATGGCGATGGCCTGCCAAAAAGCTACATCCCACCTAGCCCAGAACTGACAGGGAACTAAATTCCAGTTTGTGTAATAATAATAGTGGTGTTTTATTTATAGAGGATTGAATTAATTAAATGAGCTTGTAATATTAAGGATTTTCTATTTCTGACTCCGGAGGGACATGTCGCTTCTAATCTGCTGCAGTTTCCTGCAAACAGGGACGAGAAGATGAGCATTGCATCTTTAAGTGAATGGGGATATTTTTGTGGCAAGGTGAAACTTGGGAGTGACTTGCCACTTCCAGCCAGTGTGAAATGGAACCCTAAACCTTGTATGACTAGAAGCACTCATCTTTCTCAGTAAACACAATGATTTGCTGTTTGTCTGCCGAACAAAGAGTTAAATGAGTTTGGGAGGTGATGGGGTTTTTTTTTCTTCCTTTGGATGAGCAGGATGAGCTCACTTTTGAAGGTGAACTGTTCTGTCTCACTGCCCTAGTTTGTGGCTCTTCCTCAGACTCCCTTGTGAAATTTCCTTAATCGAAATGTCTCTGCACTAGACTGTCAGTTACAGTTCTGCCTCGTCTGTGAACAGGATTATTTCTGCCTGTCTAATTTAAATGGTTTTTTCTTCCATCAAGGGCTTGTGTGTCTTTGGCCTCCAAAAGCCGCATGATTGGAAATGCAGCAAAAAGTCAGGTAAGCTCACCCATGGAAGTTTGTCTAATTTCTGTAATAAAAGCAACATTGCACACTGAAATGATGACATAAATTGTAACTGCTGTCTTTTGGACGATGAGTTTATAATATTTACAATTCACATTTACAAAATAGCTACTACAAAACGTGGTAATGTGTATCTTCTGATTTTAGATCATAACAAACTTCAAAAATACAGTCCATGGCTTCAAAAAGTATCACGGCAGAGCATTTGATGACCCATTTGTCCAAGCGGAAAAACCCAAACTGCCTTACAGCTTACATAAACTGCCCAATGGAAATGCCGGAATTAAGGTGAAGCACTATAGAAACGTCCAGCATGTTCTTCTTCACTTCTTTCTGTTTTTTCCCCCTTTCTCTCTGACCCTGACCTATTCTCTGCTGTCATTGCACACTTTTGTACTGTTAAATCAACCATGATGCTGACCCTGATAAGTGTCTGAGATGCACAGATGTTTTTTCTTCTTCTTCCTGTTATTCACCCCCAGACACCATATTTGTTTTATGGTTAATACGCCTTACTCTCCATCTTTTTAATTAGACTTGGAGGTCCTAATGTTTTCCTGTTTACAGGTGCGTTATTTGGATGAGGACAAAGTGTTCACAGTTGAGCAGATCACAGGGATGCTGCTCAACAAGCTGAAGGAGACGTCAGAGAGCGCCCTCAAGAAGTCGGTGGTGGACTGTGTCATCTCTGTGAGTGATGAAACCATTACAGAGGACCATCAACATAATTCACCAAGTGGTTCAATGAAACATATTGATTTGTGCTTTTGATTTACAGGTCCCAAGTTTTTTCACAGATGCTGAAAGACGATCAGTGTTTGATGCGACTCAAATTGCAGGGCTGAACTGTTTACGGCTAATTAATGACACTACTGCAGGTCAGTGTGCTTGGAAAAATTGCATTTCTGACATGACATTATGGTATAATATGCAGGCGCACAGTTAACACAGTACCTGAGCTTTTGGTTTGACCTTTTACATTAAAAAAGTTAGATTCAATAACACATTGTATCTAAACATACAGGACATTAGTACGAATAGTATACTTTATAACTCAACCTAAGGTGACAATCATTGTCTTCTTATGAACAGTGGCTTTGGCCTATGGGATCTACAAACAGGACCTTCCTACTCCAGAAGAGAGGCCAAGAAATGTGGTGTTCGTGGACATGGGACATTCATCATTCCAGGTCTCCATCACTGCCTTCAACAAAGGCAAACTCAAGGTTAGCCTTTCACCTTTCGATCCACACCTACACGCATACCTTTAAATCCCAAGCTCAGTGTCAGTTCTGCTCTGCCAGGTCCTTGCCACTTCGTTTGACCCATACCTGGGTGGGCGCAATTTTGACGAGGCGTTGGTAGATTACTTCTGCGAGGAGTTTAAGTCTAAGTACAAGCTCAATGTGAGGGACAACCCAAGGGCGCTGCTGCGGCTGCACCAGGAATGTGAGAAACTGAAGAAGCTCATGAGTGCCAACTCCTCAGATCTGCCTCTGAACATCGAGTGCTTCATGAATGACATTGACGTTTCCAGCAGGATGAACAGGTACAAAATGTCCTCCTTAATCGCACACCTCCAAGGTGGAAGTCTGGCATTATGAATCTTTTTTTCTTCTTTACTTGTAACCCACAGGGGCCATTTTGAAGACATGTGCGCTCAATATCTGATGAGAGTAGAGATGCCACTGAAAGTAGTCCTTGAACAATCAAGTATGTCCCTCATATCTGATTGAATTTATGAAGGCACATTGTTTTTGAATGCTATATGAAGGAAGAATCCACTCAGTCCTGTGTGTGTTTGTGGCAGAGCTGAGCCGGGACGACATCTATGCAGTGGAGATCGTTGGAGGAGCCACAAGAAGCCCAGCTATCAAAGAGAGAATCGGCAAGTTTTTCGGCAAAGACGTCAGCACCACGCTCAATGCAGACGAAGCTGTCGCTAGAGGCTGTGCACTTCAGGTGTGACTCTTCTCTTGACACTAACAGATAATGTTTTCTCATTACGGTACAAATATTCTGGAGTTCATAAAGTATAATGCAGTACATGTATTTGTGTGGTGTGTGCGCTGGTTGTTTGGGTGTAGTGTGCCATTTTGTCTCCAGCATTTAAGGTGCGCGAATTCTCCATCACTGATGTGGTTCCCTTTCCTATTACTCTTCGCTGGAAATCCCCAACAGAGGATGGATTGGGGTAAATACATTTTACCTTTCTTAATTAGTCGTACAAGGCAGTAACCCTACATAAAACAAGACACTATATTCAAAGCTTGGTCAGCCAGCTTGAAGATACAGTATTTGCTGACTGTTTCAACAACCTGACTTTTTTTTCTCTTACTGCATTTTTGTCACAGAGAGTGTGAGGTGTTCAGCAAGAATCACGCCGCCCCGTTTTCCAAAGTGATCACGTTTCACAAGAAGGAACCCTTTGACCTTGAAGCCTTCTACAGCAGCCCTCAAGATCTCCCATACCCAGACCACAGGATAGGTAATTCTGCTCATTCTGCCCTCTGAAATTTGGACATGCAGTTTTACCCCTTGAGAGACCAATCCATAGATTTTAGGATGTAAAGCTATGCAGATATCTGGTTTACAGCAAGAGAGATGGTTGAGTCATGTGCTCTGAGTTGTTTTTGGGTGGCCGATTTGTAGCTGAGTCCCTATAGCAATCTACACCCTCTATGGGAATTAGGAATAAGGCACAGTCTCCCGCAGATGGGTCCGAATTAACCAGCCAAATACCATCATTGTCTGCATGTGCATGTGTGTTTAGGGGGACACACTCTCAGGTGGGATATCAGTTTCCACATCAGCCTGTTAAGGGAATATGTTGTAGGGCTTCTTTAACAAAACATTCATTTTGTTTCCATCTGTCCACCAGGATGTTTTTCTGTACAGAATGTGGCTCCTCAGCCAGATGGAGACAGCTCCAAAGTGAAGGTCAAAGTGCGTGTTAATGTCCACGGCATCTTCAGTGTGTCCAGTGCCTCTCTGATCGAGAAGCAGAAAGGAGAGGGAGAGGACATGCAAATTGACTCAGAGCCAATGGTGCAGAATGAAGGCAGGCCAGAGGACCAGGTAAGAGGATTTTTTTTGTTTGCCACTGTGGCTTTGAGCATTACTGCCTAATGTTGAAGTCAAACATTAGGCAGTATTGTTCACCCCCGTCTTTCTGTAAGTGGAGGGTGTAAGTCATCTTGTCCATGGAGCGTAGATAGTTGACAGTGCCCATAAAACTGTCCACTTGTACTGATCCGCACTCCCTCCAGCAATAGTAGGATCCCAATTAATTTGGATTTCTTCTTAGGGATTATAAAGAACCGAATCAAATTTGTTTCCAACAAAAATCCCTCCAGGTCAATGAATTAGTGGTGGTACACTGTGTTTCCCAGATATGTAGCCACACCTCAGGCATTTCCACCCTCATTTTTTCCCAATGCTGCCTTATATCATTTGTTGAGAGTTTGGATTCTTGAGGTGACACCGTTGTATAATTTGCCTATAATCCCTTTGTTGCTTTTGCAGCCCCTGACTTTTTGAAAATGTTTCCTCCTTATTCTTGGCCATGAGGAAATCTCAACTCCTTTAATTAAGAAAGTTAAGGTTAACTGTGTAACTATGTAGTAATATGAAGCTCCTACTGTTCAGATGTGACAGTCTCATGTATACTGTGTCTAAAAGCATACGCTGCTGCAACCTGATTTAGAAATATGTAGTTCCAGAAATTAGTAAATGACCAATTACTAATCCAGAGATTAGAAATTTCTTTCACTCTGCTGTATCCTTGCACATTCTATGGTTTTACTGCCATTTTGGTGAGAGTAGGGTTATGTGTCTTAAATAAACAAGGTTTAGAGGATAATTTCTCTACATTTGTGCAATGTACAATAACAGATTGTATTGCTTGTTTAATTTTAACTCAAATATGAAATATTCTGTTAGTTATATCTAATCTGAATGTGTGTTGTGTCTCAGACCAAAATGCAGGTGGACCAGGAAGGCCAAAGTCAGGGGGACCAGCAGAGCGAGGACAACAGTTCCAGCAGTAAGGTCGGTTGGACTTGAATTTAGGGATGTGCTGATATTTTTTTAAAGCCAGTACCAGTACCTGTGTTTTCCTCCCTGAATCAGACAGTGTTGGTATGCAGATGCTGAAAAATATATTTGTATTAGTTTGGTGAAGTGCCCCATCCATAAAAACTGGGGAATTACAAATGATGTTATATAAAGACTACAGCCGAAAGACTGAATTGTGTTTTCTGGCTTCCAAATCCAGGAGGGGGCGGCTGGCGAAAAGCAGGACCCAGCAGCAGGGGGAAGCAAGCCCAAAGCCAAGGTGAAGAGTATTGATCTGCCTATCATGGCCAACAACATTCGACAGCTCGACAGTGATGTCCTCACCGATTTTGTGGAGTATGAGGTGAGCGCTCCTGTTGGCCTTTGGAAGACGCTGAGTCACAGTCTGATTGAAATGCTGATTACCTGAGCACTAATGGATGGAGTGGAATTAAAATCTGATATGAGCTTGATATGTGCTCTACTTGTCTGTGATTGTTTCCCATGGTGTCTTGTACTTTTTATTGTTCTGGCATTTTCAAAGCACTGATTGGCCCTCGAAGGAGCCAGAGTGTTTGTTTAATGCTTACTGACTGGATTCATCTGTGCCAGCAGCATTTAATTGTTTATTCTGCATGTTGCCCCTTGTTTAAATCTCAGGAATAATGTTCCCCCAACTAAATAACTTGATTTTAGGGAGATGTGACAGTTTGCCATAAACAAACATAAACATTAGGCCTTTTGGTTGACTTATAGCTCAGGGCTTGAAATATTTTTTGGATTACTAGCCTCAAAAGGTTACTAGATTATATGTCCATTTTTTCTTTGGTAAAGAAAAAAGACAATCTTGTAAGTGTATAACATATTGGTTATCCTGCTATAAATTACAGTGCAAGGTGCAATGGTCTCATTTAATCAATGATGATTGAGGTAATTTTTGATGCTTAGTTAGTTTAGCTTAGTTTGTGATGTTGGTAGTAAGATAACATTATATTGTAAAGGTAGCCTATTGCTGTTTTTGTTTGGCTCCTCTGTGACAGTTTTTGTGTGTTCTTGCCTCACAGAGACAGATGGTTATCCAGGACAAACTGGTGAAAGAGCTGAACGATGCTAAAAATGCTGTTGAAGAGTATGTATATGATCTGCGGGACAAACTTTGCGGGATCTATGAAAAGTACGTCACAGAGGAGGTGAGTGCTGCTTTTACATACTTTTTGAAAATAATTGTCAGGCTAACATTGTAAATACTTGTAGTTGAGAAGATGTACCATATTATCTTCTACTGGATTTATGTTTGGCCATCACTAACAGGACAGTAACCGGCTGTCACTGCTGCTGGAGGACACAGAGAACTGGCTGTATGAGGATGGAGAGGACCAACCCAAACATGTCTACGAGGAGAAGTTAGATGGACTCAAGGTTTGTTTTTTTATGTATTCCAAGGAAAATGTTTACTTTCAATTTCAGATGGGGTTTCATGAACTTCTGTACTAGAAAAAGCTCATCAACCTACCGAGCTCTACTGAGGCTAAAAGAGACATTTTAAAGGTTTTTAAGACATTACAGAGAGAATAACTGTCAACGTTAACATAAATTCTGGTCTTTTCCAGCGGTTGGGTCAACCCATTCAGGACCGGCACAGAGAGCATGAGGACAGGCCGAGGGCTTTTGAAGAGCTGGGAAAGAAGTTGCAACTCTACATGAAATTTGTGGATTCCTTTAAACAGAAGGTGAATCATTTTGATCTAGGGATGCAATGCCTTTACATCTTATTTGATAAAAAATGTTTAAAAGGCAGACAATGTGATTTCAAGATTGTGAGTTGTAAGTATGAACTTTTTTAGCGGTCTTTTTGATTTCAAATGTTTGTCATATTCCGTTTAGTTTATGTCTCAGTGACACCTTTTGCCACTCTTTTGGATTTGTAGATGCCATTTTTGTCATTTTCTTGTCACAAACTCTTTCACTAGGATGAGCGATACCTGCATTTGAGTGCAGAGGACATGAGCACTGTGGAGAAGTGTGTGAGTGAAAGCATGGGCTGGATGAGCAGCAAGATGAACGCACAGAGCAAACTCGCTATTACTCAGGATCCCATTGTTAAAGTAGCAGACATCATTGCCAAAATACAGGTATGTGAATGACTGTTAGACTTCATTTTTGCTCCCATTAGCAGTGATGAGATCTGATGATTTTCTTTTGCAAACACCTTCTACACCTTCTTACTCACCAGGAACTAGAAGATGTATGTAATCCAGTGATCAGCAGGCCAAAGCCCACAGTGGAGGACGCCCCTGAAGTGAATGACCAAAACAGTGGAGCTCATAATGGCCCGACAGCCAAGCAAGGAGCAGATGGGAAGGGAGACACAAAGGGAAGCCAGCAGACAAAGCCTGGCACGAAAGAGATGGAGGTGGACTGATATCAGTGTCTGAGGAGCAAACTCTGCAGCCAACGTTGCGTTTAACAACTGACCATTTAGAGAGTAGAAACATCAATCAATACCTGGGACTATTTCTCCATCACCAGCCACTTTTGTGGATTTTTTTTTTTTGCGCCCCCCAATTTTGAGGTTTTTGTTTTCACCCTTTCATCCTTATGTGTGACGATGGTGTGCTTTACTCTTTCAAAGGTTTGACATACTTAATAAATGAAGGATAAACTCTGATTCTGACTGTACCATATACGAAATGTACCCTTTGTATTTACATTCCATGTGTCTCATAAGTATCCAGTATCAGCAGTAAATCCTATCACTCATAAGAGAAATAGTGTTGTCCAAACAATTGCTATTAAGAAACTATTAGTTTGTATGCAATAATACAAATTATATATATTTGTATTTAATGAGTTTGAAATGATGTTCATGTCTAGAAATTGTAAATACAATTTTAGTAAATAAAAGCAGCCAGCATATATAATATATGTATATAAAGAACATATTCCTAGTGCAATGGCAATGCTTGATACACCAAATCTCATTAGTAAGTGATTGGTTGCCTATATCCTCTTTTCTTTTCTTGCATTTTTCCATAATTAAGTCCTGTGGATTTAAAGATGGTAAAAATAAATACACTGCAAGACAAAATTTCTTTAGTCTGAAATGTTTTGATTTTCTGCAGCTGAAACCAAGAAACTGGCCAAAACCTATACTGTACTTGTGTCAGAGTAAAGTCCTGGGGTGAGATCGGGACAGTTCAAAAATGTAGGAAGTGTGGAGGGTACATGCTGAGATTTAATTCTCCTGCAAGAAATACAGAATGAGAATGGTTGCCAACAAAACTATAATTGTGGATAAAAAAAATTGCACGAGTCTCCAGAGGTCTGTGATTGCACAAATACGCACCTGTGTGTAACATTACGCTTTTAATCATGATGTGTACGGAGCACCAAGTGTTCAGAATTAAATGAAAAAATTAGACATTATGAAATAATAACTTAACATTTTAAAAACTCAACTTATCATGAAATTAAATTTTTCTGTGAAATGACATTTCATCATGCTTCTTTTAACAATAAGAGTTTTCTATTTAACTCCAGCAGCAGACTGTTGGTCAGACAAAACAAGCAATTTTAAGATATCACCTTGGACTTTTGGAAATCGTGTTGGGTACTTCATTATTTTCGTACATTTAATGGACCGAATGATTAATTGGTTAATCAAGAAAATAATCATCAGATGAATTGTTGTTAGTTGCAGCCCTACATTAAATAACACTGGAAAAAAATTCACCATATCATGGTTATTTTTAACATGTTGTCTGCGTGTACTCAGTCGATTACTTATTTTTCATTCTATATTATAACATATAACCCATATATGTTCAGACCTGAACACATATACACAAAACAAATACAAGCATTACAGATACAAACTTAAGGGGGCGTGGCAAACCCTGTTGTTGTCGTCTGACGTAGCTGTGACGCAGCCACGGCACTAACGGGCGGGTATTTTCAAAATGGAAGAAATGGCAAAGTTTTGGAGGGGAACACAAGATCAACTTTTATTTACTCTCTGAGAACCACTGTGCCGACTATCGATGCACGCAGCCGACCAAGGGACATTATTACGAACCTGCACGCATCCGCAGGCCGAAAACCAGGCGAGATGAGCGGGTCGATCGGCGACAGAATCGAGGTGAGTCCCTTTGTTAGGCTAAAGGCTCACGAGCTAACTTCAAACTCAGCTCCCGTTGGCGACGGTAGCGAAAATGTAAGGTTGGCGTCAACGTGGCCTTTTAAAGTAGCTGCTTAGCCGCGAGTTGAGTAATAACGCCGAAAAGTGCGTATAAAGCAGTTCAGTTCGATATATTTCACTGAAGCGTATCAAACTAATATATTTGACTCGGTTAACGCCATTTAATTAGCACGTAATGTTAGCGCACGCGTCGTGCTTGTTTGTTGTTTCATGTGTCCCGAAGGCGGTCGTGTTTGACTTAAACATGCAGTTGTTGTTATTGTTATTATTATTATTATTATTACTACTACAGGTAGTAGCAGTAATATCGTTGTTATTGTCCGTCTCGTCAGCTCAGCAGTGTGTGGAACTTTACCCCCGCTTTCCCGGGACACGCCGCGCTGTTTGTCCCCCTCGCCGCGCTGGTCGTTCAGCCTGCTGCTGCTTTGGAAACCGCTTCCGCTGGTCGTCGTTAGCGGGAAGACAGCCGGGATAATGACAGGTTGCGGTTGGCCATATGACGGCGTCAGGTGCTGGTGGCTTGTTTGACAGTTAACGTTTTGTTGTGGGGAGGACGTCTCCTACGTGAGGTCGTTAGATTGCCGGATTGCGTGTTTTCGCGGTGCACCCAGCATGTCGCAGGCTAGAGGGACGATGTTTGATCAAGTTATTCACAGTTTCTTCCGAAACCTTTCTGCCGACACCCAAGCCAGCAGAGATGAGGAGACATGTGTGCCTTACACCCCGGAGCTCAGGATCGAGGTATCATGCTTTTTAAGATCCCCCGTCTGTCGTGTAGGAGGATCAGAATAGAAGCACTTTAAAAGCCGAACCTCTGCAAATGTGTTGCTTGTAAAACTCAATGTTTACTTTATTTCTTTCTCGTCGTGTAGGATTTTAAGGTCCTCACCCTCCTGGGGAAGGGCTCCTTTGCATGTGTCTACCGGGCAAAATCGGTGACGACGGGCCTGGAGGTTGCTATCAAAACGGTAAGAATCCCTGCTCTTTGTCAGTGATGCCAGGTCATTTTTCCTGCAGTGTGGACACTCAACCAGCACCCAAGCTGTTGCAAGGGACAGGCAGTTGAAGTGCAAACGTGAACTGTTGAATCATTAGACGTTAGTTGCCTCCCAGGGGCTTCTTGTGGTCCCCCGACTCCCCATGAATGAGGTCTGGGTAGTTCACTGTTTTTGTGGGCGACAGATTGCCGATTAGCCAACAGACTGTACCACATAACAGGCTGATCCTATGTGGCAGGTGTATAATTATCCCTGTTGTTCCCATCTGCAGATTGACAAAAAAGCAATGCACAAGGCTGGTATGGTCCAGCGTGTGACAAACGAGGTGGAAATTCAGTGCCGATTGAAACATCCTTCAATACTTGAGGTAAGGTTGGCGGGACACAACTAACTTCATGTGAATGTGGGTTATTATTGCACTGCATAAAGTCCACTGTGGCCCTCCATGTATTTGTTCACCTTTTTAGAGTTTCTGTGTGGCATTAATGCTTTTATTTGTTTTCGCTGTAAAATGTACTTTTTAAGTAAAAACAGACGTCACAATATACTGGCTATGCAGTTAAAGGCAAACGGCACTGCTGTTACAGTTGCTCCTAAAAATCTGTGTATGTCAGCTGTGTTTGAGTCTGTATATCAGCTTTGTGTTGTTGTTGTCATGGTTATGTAATGTGAACTTGCCACTACCTCCTGTAATTACTTTGTTCCACGTTATCGCCGCTCTTTTTCCCACCCATTCGCTTAATTGTAGGGTTGGTCACCAGTATTCCTTCGAAGATTAACTAGGACAGCAGGCTCTTTAGCTTTGCCTAACTGGTGTAAATGTTTAGGGGTCCCACTGGCACACAGCAGTGCAATAAGTTTAGACTCGAATCCAGTCATATGCTTTCTAGATTTTGTTGCACTCACATCTTTTGTGTTTTTTGACTTTGACATGATAATAAATACTGTATCACATCTTTATTTAAGTTGTACAACTACTTTGAGGACAGCAATTATGTGTACTTGGTGCTGGAGATGTGCCACAATGGAGAGATGAGTCGGTACCTTAAAGAGCGGAAGATGTCATTTTCTGAGGATGAAGGTCAGGAAGAAATATTTTTCTTGGAATATTAAAGGTGAATTATGTTGCAGTAAATGGTTTTGTGAGCCGCATGCCTTTTAAATCAAATGTTTTTGTTCCACAGCAAGACATTTCATGCATCAAATAGTGAAAGGAATGCTGTACTTACATACCCACGGCATCTTGCATCGAGATCTGACCTTGTCAAACCTTTTGCTGACCAGCAACATGAACATTAAGATAGCAGACTTTGGCCTGGCCACTCAGCTCAAACTCCCAAATGAAAAGCACTTCACCATGTGCGGGACGCCCAACTACATCTCCCCGGAGGTGGCCACTCGCAGTGCTCATGGCCTGGAATCGGATGTCTGGTCACTGGGGTGCATGTTCTACGCCTTCCTGATGGGTCGCCCTCCATTTGACACAGACACAGTCAAGCACACCCTGTCTAAGGTGGTTCTTGGGGAATATGAGATGCCTAGCCATGTTTCTCTAGAGGCTCAGGACCTGATCCATCAGCTACTGCAGAGGGACCCCGCCCACCGACCCAGCCTCTCTGCCGTGCTGGACCACCCGTTTATGACCCAGAGCCTGCTGGTCAGGACCAAGGACCTGGGGCTGGGGGATGAAGGATCCATGGACAGCGGTATTGCCACAATCTCCACAGCCTGCACCTCCTCCACCTCAGCCAGCAGCAGCAGCCGCCTGCAGAGGAGAACCAGGCACATGATTGTCCCTGCCCTGCCTAACCGCATGGCACCTGTTCTAAGTCTTCCACGTCAACCCAGCAGCGCCTGTTTTGAGGACGAAGACCAGTGGCAGCAGCATCCGGCGGACAGATTTCACAGCAAGGGCAGGGGCAGGGGTGTTCACGGTGGAGAAAGTGGACAGCCTCATTCTCGCTACCTGAGGAGGGCTCACTCTTCAGATCGCTCCGGCTCTTCTGCATTAGGCCAGGGGTCGAGTCACGCTGAGCTGGCGAGATGCCACTCAGAGGAGACTCTGACTGGTTTAGGACGGCCAGTCTTCCCCATGTCCTCCACTCAGCACCCATTTTCAGAGCGTGGGAGGCTTCCCTCTCCCCCTGTCAAACAGTCAGCAAAGTAAGTCTCTCTATTCACGATTTTCTGTTCATTTTTACACAATTAACAAAACTAACAGATTGCACTTTCTGTTTCAGTTCAGGGTATTCTGCACATCCACCAAACTTGCAATTTCAAGACCTGGAAGGAGTGACTAATTGGCTCAATAACGATGGTAAAATCCATATTTTATGCTGTTTGAATAGTTTGGGATAGATTTCAGCATTGTTACTTCAGTTTTATCACTCGACTAATGTTCTCATTCAGAGCAACTTTTAGGTAGTTTAGTGCCTTGGTTGGTGACAAATGCCCTTGAATGAAATTATCCTTTGTTTATAGTGGATTTACTTTTAGATATAACGGCTGCAATGCGATCTAGCCAACCTCATGAGACGGAATATGAATGAAGGGGTCCAAACAATTAAAACCATCCTGCTTAAGCAAACACTTTGTTTTTCTGTCTCAGCTTCTGGGCACAGGCCCACAGATGGCAGCACTCACAGCAGCAGCGGCAGCTTCCACAGCAGCAGAGGACCTTTAGGGGTTCACAATTCCTGGACAGACAAGCCCATGGGCCGAGGCATGAACCCTCACCACAACCAGCCCCACATGCACCACAACCTTCCCTCCAACTCTGACTCATACAGGGAAAATATACCCGCAGCAGAGTTCCAGCCTCCTCACAGCAGAGAATTAAAGCTCCCTTCAGCCAAACCCAGCGTGGAGACGGAGAAGAAAACGCTGCGAGACATAGTCCCGCCCCTTTGTGCGTCTAGATTGAAGCCTATCAGACAGAAGACCAAAAATGCTGTTGTAAGATATTGCTCGCATTTTGTCTTATCTGTTCATGTTCACTGTGTGAGCAGTTGAGATGATTGCTGATGTCTAATTTCTTGTATTTCCTACAGGTCAGCATCCTGGACACAAGTGAAGTGTGTATGGAGTTGTTAAAAAGCCACAGTGGTCAAGAGAGGGTCAAAGAAGTCCTGCGGATTTCCTGTGATGGTTCAATGGTGAGCTCTCCTGAGTTCCACATGTGACAACATAATATGACACAAGGCTGGTGGCACAATATAACACAAAGATTATTATCATCATCTCTTGTAGGTGACGATATACCAGCCTAATGGTGGAAAGGGTTTTCCTGTTCTGGACTGTCCTCCTGCTCCTCCAGAAGATATTCTGATTTGTAGCTATGAGGACCTTCCAGGTATTCTGATGGATGCATCACTCCCAGTAACATCATCTTATGTGAGATTACAAATTGTTTGCTCATTAATAATTTTTTTTAATCACAGAAAAATACTGGAAGAAGTACCAATACGCCTCCAAGTTTGTGCAGCTCGTGAAATCCAAGACTCCAAAAGTGACCCTCTACACCAAGTATGCAAAGGTCATGCTAATGGAGAACTCTCCCAACGCAGACCTGGAAGTGTGCTTTTTTGATGGTGAGTCAAGTGTGTATATTGAAACATGTGATCCCACTGAGGGAGAAGCTGCACTGACCCCTTTTTTTCTGTCTTGCCTTCATAATGTAATGCTTCATGAACTCTTGTGTTGTGTAGGAGCAAAGACGCACAAGACGTCAGAGCTGGTGCGAGTGGTGGAGAAAAGCGGGAAGTCGTACACTGTGAAGGGCGAGGTGGGGCTGAGCGCCCTGAGCCCAGAGAGCAGGCTGTATGTGGAGCTGTCGGATGAGGGCCACAGCATGTGTCTGTCCCTGGAGGCTGCCATCACAGCAGAGGAGCAGCGCAGCACCAAGAACATCCCTTTCTTCCCCATAACTATCGGCAGGTGAGAGGAATGTGCTGTTTGTATGTTCTCGCTGTTAACGTCCTTGCCTTGTGTGACTAATAATGGTTTTCTGTACGTCCCCCCTCCCATAGGAGACCTGTCAGCCCAGACCCCCCATGCTCATTGTCCCTGCCCTCCCACCCGGTGCCTCCTGATACAGCTTCACCTCCTCAACCCCCACAAATCACTCCCTCAGTGAGTGTTTCACAGCCCTACACCTCAGGATGTATGAGCGGATGGTTTCTAGGGTTTAACAGCAAGATGGTTTTTCAATTTTATTTCCAGATGATCTCCTACGATGGGTCTGATTTCACCACAGCCAGCCTGCGTAAGAAAAGCTCACCAGTGCGACAGGACCTGGTACAAAGCACAGGAAAAGTGGTTAAGTCGATATTTGTGCCCAGTGTTGGATGGGCATCACAGGTAATTGTTAAAATAATTGCCCTAATAGAGTGTGAGTATGTGACTATTATTACTTTTAATAAACCTTTCCTTTGGGTTAGTCACTACTTTATTCTCTTGAGTTTTGTTCCCTCCTGACTTACCTGACTCGTGACAAACTAAGACTGTTTTGCAATCTCATTATGAATGTACTGGTATAGTGCTGTAAATGTAAGTTATGGTGTGTTGTTGAGGTCTCAAAATATGTTGAAACGGTCTTTGAAAAAGTATGGAATTTAACTTCAGGATTCCTGCATACACCCTGATATTATATAATCAGTGAAGGAATTGTCTTTGTGATTAAAAGATTGAATCTCTGTTGTTGTATCTGTAGCTGACGAGTGGAGAGGTGTGGGTGCAGTTCAACGATGGGTCTCAGCTGGTGGTTCAGGCGGGAGTTTCCTGCATCACCTACACGTGTCCAGAGGGCAGGATCACCAGGTACCAGACATGTTAGAAATGTGTTCTGTCACTTTGTTTGCTTTTGTGTTTATCAGCTTTGTTATTAAGACAGCTGGCCTTACAGCTGTATCCTTGTCCCCGACATTGCACAGGCAGTTGCAGGACAGCCATGTCATAGTCAATAGCTTTAAAAATGTGCCTTTCATAAATGGTAGCTCAGGAAACAAATCCATTTCACAATGCTTCCCCAAGTTGAGAGTAAGTGATAAAGGATTGCTGATACATGTTTGTCCTTTAAATTACTTGTGTGCTCAGCAGTAGGTATGACAGCTTTAGCTGAATCTCAGACATTTATCTTCCCTACAGGTATAAAGAGAATGAGAAGTTGCCAGAACACGTCAAGGAGAAGCTGCATTGTCTCTCCACCATCCTGGGACTGTTGGCCAACCCAACAGCACGTCACCTACAACCTCATTAACACCTTGTGGTTAACAAAAACATCCCAGCAGCACAGAGGCCTGGCAGGGAGGATTAAGTAGCATTAGTATCCTGTGTACTGTCTTTTGTCTAGCATTGTTGTAAATATATCTTTGTTTGTTTTTTTTACATGTACAGAAGACTAAGATTATGAAAAAATATATTTTAATAAGCTACCATTTTGTATAGAGTCTCAGTTGGCCTTGTTGAAAAAGATTTTCCCTGACGTGTAATTTTTTTTTACCGTGTCTTATATTATGAAATGTGCGATTCATAAATGCTGAGGCAATAAACATCTGGAGGCAGGGTGGAGAAATGCTGCACTTTGTTTTGCAGTCTTCTCTTTACACTGGATATATTCATGAATTTTTGTAGAAAGAAATTAAAGTGTTAAGAGCTACCTTATGGTTTCAGTAATACAGAATACATAGAAACATCACGTATGATATTACACATGCAGAATATCATTGAAATTTTGCTAATGTGCTAATCACTAAAAATTTCAGCTTGCAGCTTAACAGCTATATGGTGTAGGTGAATGTAAGGTAGGATACTATCCCACACTATATTCAAAGAGAACCTACATCAATACTGGACAAGACAACATTTAACCACAAATGATCAGTTTGGAAAACAGTGGGATTATATGGAGCCAGATCAGGCTTCACGTGTTTATTTCGCCCTGTTAGTTTGGTCCTTTTAATTAAAAAAGGTCACAAAATTTTGGATTTCTCTCAATTACAGAACTGATACAAAATATACGGTACGGATGTAAGCCTAGGCATATATACACGTACTGTGCAAGACGTAAACATTCAGGTGGAAGCTGGGAGCATGATGACCAAGGGTAGGATTAACCATTTATTTCCCATTTAGAAACACGAGAAGGAACAACATAGGACACACTATAGTGGTGTACACGGATATCAGCCTCTCCAGCCTAAAAAGGGACACACCCAAAACACGGCCCCCATTTCTAGCTGAGGAATCGGGGGAACCGGAGGTGGAAGGTTCCCCTGAACCTGCTGAAACCCCATGACATTTTGAATTTATTTTTGCTTCACAAAACACTACTGAGATTAAAACAGGATAGTAACTGTTGTGGAACGGTCCTCACAGTATGGTGTCTAGTGAAAACCAGTTTTCAGATGTCATTGGTATTCTTTTGTCCCAGAGAGATGCTGGTGAGATGGCTGCGCTGACACTATTGTTTACAAGCACGGGGCGAGCGAGAGTCGGGTTCTCTCAGATATTGTTGGAGGAAATAAAACAGCTAGGAGGCGCTCTCTGGGACAAGAGAAGAAGCAGGCTCAGAGGAATGCAAAAAAAAAAAATTAAAATAAAAATTATGCTCTGCAGGTTGGCACTCCTTCCCACTAGATGCTAGAGGGAGACAACAGCATCAACCACAAGCTCATTTGTCCCTTTGACAACACCTGTACAGCAGACCCAGCATTTCACACTGCTTGTAAATATCCACGGTTTGTTCAAAAACAGCCCGTGCGTTCATTTCATTTATATAAAACATTTTCCCCCATAAAATCTCAATAAAATAAAGTTGCTCTTAGTAGATATCAGGACAAAGATATTAACAAAATTGGAGTAAAAAAATCTCACAGTGAACACTGGGAACAAGAGCTGGACCGTCTCCTCCACTTCCCCACCAAAAAGATTTTAACATGTGACACAAATACAGCAGCTGGAAGAGAAGACCAATTTAAGCTTGAAGCAAATGAACCGACTGGACTGAAGGTTTCTTTAACTGCATTTTGTAAGAAGTTCTGTTAAGAATGACAATTCAAATTAGAGCTAATAAAGCTGAACAAATTCCTCTTTTATCTAGAACAGTTATATAATGGTATCAAAATACTACCTACCCATTGGGTATTAAGTAACACATTCTACCTTAATTTTAGTGAAATAATACATATTTTGATGAACAATTCAATGAAAAGTGACAAGCTACACAGCAGCCCCAAGTCTGTTGATAGGTCAAGTTGGCCTCAGGAGAGTAAGTTTGCTCACATTACAGATACAAGCGTCGAAGACAAGTGGAGAGCCTGTTTAATGAGACTACAAACCCATGAAGTGATGAGGGAAATGTGACAAGATCCCGCTTGGAATTCTGAAAAATCATGGAATTCTCTGAGAACATCCACAAACACAAAAAGGGAATGTGATCCTCTTCTTCCTGCGCTGGAGCGACGCAAACTGGGACTCAAAGAAGGACGCAGTTTGTTTACTGAACACCTAACATCCGGCATCTGACACACAGTAAAACACTCAAAGACCTATGAACATTGGTGCAACAACAACCAAGTAAAACTGCACATGGTCATGGAGAGTTACCTTCTTTCTTTTAACCTTTGAAGATCGTGTTTTTTTTTCTTGCAAGTGCCCTTCCTACATAAATTTGATGGGAAACGGAGTAAACAGCTTAACTGTTTGTTCAAACTAACGAAACCCAAAACTATCTCATCGTTCAGAGTCATTACGTCAACTGCCGTCAGTTGGCCACAGTCGCATAGCAGCCCGGGATCTGTGGAGTAGTGTTCAAAGGTCCAGCCATATTTTCTCCCCCTCACTTTGTGCAGAGCAGTCAGTGGTATTGACCAGAATACAAAACACACATCACTGGCACGGTCCATCTCAACATAAACGTACCTGCGTGTGCGCTGTGTGAGATTCACCAGATCACACATTGCACATCTTTCTCCTGTCCTGACTCCACCATTTCCATTTTAGCTACCTCATCTGGACCCTTTTTCATTACAGAGAATTCACAAGAGAGAAAAATAAAATCAGCTATTAGGCAAAAGTTCCCAAACGTTCACATTACAGTACTGTTAAGTCTCATTAGACAAAACGAAAAATACAAAAAGGCAGAGAGAAAAAAGCTTACACCCAATCACCATCTTTTTCAATAACTATATAGGAAAAGGTTTGTTTTTTGATTAGATATATTAACATCATAATTATTATGATTATTATTAATTATTATTGTCATCATTGTCGTTCTTTTTTTTGTTCAGGGATCAAACGGAGTGGGGGCAGAGGATCAGTCACTGGGAGGAAGCCTTGGTAGCTATTGTGGCAACGCAGTGCTGCTGGAAGTTGGGAGACATAGCAGAGTTGCAACCCAGTCTCTGACGCGGGCCCTTCAGCCCTCCGTCGCCCTCTACGATCCAGGGGCTGCCGCTAGCCTCTTTTCCCAGCATGCTGCAGCAGCCGGGGGCCGGTGAGGCGGCGTTGGGTACCGTGGTGCTCACCGGCAAGCCTTTCGGCTGCTCGCTGGCAGGGGTGAAGTCTGGGTTGTGGCTCTGAAGCACGCTGGTGATGTGGTTCAGGAGGTCATTGAAAAATTCTGGGACGCCCTCATAACCTGAGCACACAGAGGGACACCCAGTCAGTTCAGCTAATTCAGCTTTGACCATATTCCAAATGTTTACAAGGGCTGCTCGCAGAACTATTTTAATTATATTCCTGTTTACATGCCTGTCTTTTGTATGTCTCTTATAGTATATTATTTACTAGCCTGATAATCAGATTTAATTTTACTTTAGTAATTTAATTGCAGAAAAGGAAAAAAAAAGATTATATAAAAACCGGTTGCTGGTTGCATTATCTGTTAAATTTGCTGACACAATACACAAGCTGACCAAATAAAACACAAACCACCCCGGTGGATGGGAGCCTGCACTTACCAGGGAATGCATTGATGTCAATGACGGCATGTTGGCCCGTTTGGTTGTTGATGATGACATCGATGCCGAACAGGGACACGCCGAGCGCCTGGCGCAGTGACCTGGACAGCTCTCTCATGACATCATCACTGGGTGGCTGAGACACTCCCTCTACGTTCTCTCTCTGAGAGATATTAAAGAGATTAAACTAATATTAAAATAAATTAGCAACAAAAACTCATGATATCACACTAGGTTAGCAATCAGTGACATCTTGGACGTACCGTGGTCAAGTCTGAGGACGACTCAGGTTTGGAAACATTGTGGCTGTTGAAGAAAATTGCTTTTCTGTCTGAAAAGGAAATAAAGAAAAAGGTGAGGCTGAATTTTTAAAGAACTGACATTTCTCATCTCAGGCACTAGGTGGCAGCAAAGCTCAATCGGTTACACAGTGCAATCAAGAAAACATTTAGCTTTACTAAATGAATGTGTTGAAATCAGTAAATGAGACATAGTGTAACAGAAAACTAAAAAGGAGACCCCCCTGGTGTGAAGTCTTTTAACCTTTGACCCTCAGTCATAACCATGTCATGTTGAGTATTCACTTAAGAGCAAAACAGCATGCAAGTTGTTTGCCTTAGACAAGTGATTTTCTTTGAAGCAGTGATAAATGTGACAGGATGAACTCCAAAACGTATTGCCCATTTATTCTTAGTTATCATTCTAATGATAATCAGAGGGAAAGAAGAGGGGCGGGAGTTGAGGTAAAAACTAAATTCCATAGCTGTCCAAATAAATATGCCCCTCAGCTTGTAGAGGGTCGTGGTAATGAAGTGTTGGGCAGATGGGCTTATAGATTCCCAGACTGGCAAGGAAGGCTGGTCGGAACAGACCATCTCTCACACCGTTATTTATAAGTTCTTTCCTAACACTAACCCCTACCTCTCGGTATCTCCACACCTCACCCTTTCATTCAGCCTATTCCTCCACTCACGGGATATAAAACACAATGCATAGCTCCAGGCTGCAGAGCACAGTGATCTAAATGCTGTGCAGATGCAACTCCGAGGTATGTTGCTTTATGTGTTTGACAGAGGCTGTGCTTTTCTGCTGCACCAGTCCACATTCCAACTGTTCTTGCTGCGTCGTTACACAAAGCAGACTACTGCTACTGGTGAAACCTGGTTTGCATGAGGGCCTCTACCGTATAACATGCAAATACTGGAGTCATTTGTGTCAGGGGACAACCCTGTGTTCAAAGCTGCATCATGGGTAAGGCGTCTGTGTTCATGGAGAAAAACGCCACTCCTTATTTTCAACAGCATGTAGCAACAGGGCAAAGGTCAACTGCACTCAGATGCATCCCTTAAAAAGGGTGAATAGGTCAAATCACAGGGACTATAAAGCCATTTTATGAGATCTTTTATTGGGTAATTTGGAAAGGCCATGCAACTTGTACAGTGGCTGTTAGCAGCCCTTGGACCTCCCCACCCATCTCTCTCTCTCCACCTGCCTGCCACCTCACCTGCTGGTCCAGCAGGGAAGTTCTTCAGTGAAGGTCTCTCCACCACAGTGTAGGAGTCTCCCACCACAAACACCTTGTACAGCACTGCGTTGTGGTTGATGAAGCTCTGGATCACACAAGGAGGTTTCACGTCATTCAGGTCCTCTTCACTGAAGATAATGGCCATCTGTGGACCAGAGGACACACAGTAAATGACACACCTGAACTTACAAAAGGAAAATATTCATCAATCAAAGCTGTTGTTCAAACCAAATGACCCTTTCAGAAACAAATCTAGTTAGGTTGTAACTTTAGTCACTGCAGTGAGCGCGGAGGAATGAAGACTATTTGGCCAGCCTGACAGGGGTATTGATTTCAGCTGACACACAAAGATACAGGAGGTACAGCACTTTATCGGAGTCTGTTGTTTGGACTCGAGTTAAATGACAATCCTATGACAGGTGTTACCGCCTGCACAAAAGGAAACTGTGGAGGGTGTAAACGACCTCTGAGCCCTGTGGCCTCTTACCTCGTGGGAGTTGGTTCCATGAGCCACCCGTGTTTTGCAAACTGAGGAAGTAATAAAGGCGAGGAAAAACAGAATTTAGCAAGTTAACCCACCTTAGTGAAACACTGAAAAGCAGTAATGAAATTTCAGCAAAACATCTCACACTAAGGCCTTTTCTTACACTTTAACAGCGAGCACAAATGTGAGGTGGCGAACACAAAATGACAATATAAAACAAAGGGTCTAATTAATGTATATGGAGTATAGATTTAAGTCCTCGATATGGAGAGGATGACTGAGGTAAAGAAAATACTTACTGAAGGGGAATGTGAGTCCTTGCCTCTTGATCTGCTCCAGCACATCTGGGCTGCACTCCGTGTTCAGGACCATGAATGGAGGAGAGCAAATCCTCTCATCTAATAAAAAAAAAAGAATATACAAGATAAAGAAAAGCATGGTCATTGACCAATTTTCTTTTCAATTTACACCCTTGAAGCACATTTTCATCAACTCACATGATATACTACCAACTATATTTGTGGACACAGAAAAAAAAAGGCCACAATCTGCACTACGATGTACAAATAGGTGAATGTTCCGAGTTGGTACGGTTATTGCTGCTGGTTTACGAAACAAATCTGGTTTTGGTGTAGCATTAAAAACAGGTTTATTGTCAGTCTTTGCTCTCTGGTGAACAGCTTTACTGGATAGTGATTTATGTTCCTTGTTTTGTCCTGAAATAGCAGCACTCGTAGCTATTCCTTCTGTTATCACACGTAGCCTACTTAGGGAAAGCATGAAGTGCAGCACAGCCTACTGTAGTAAGAGCAACACTGCTCTGTTCGACATAGGCAACAGATGAGTTTCTCACATATGCAGACACACCTTTAACTTAATTTGGCCATGGATTGATATATTTATACTTCATTCTTGTGACAGGTTTAGACAATAAACAGAGCAGACACCATCTGAGGCCCAGGGGGAATGACTCCTGTCCAAATAAATAAAGCTGCCAGGCCCTTCTGCTCCTCCCAAACACAACACACACACACGAGAAAATGCTGAAATACAGGAAGACACACAATCTCATGAGGAACTACAGACAAGTCAAACCAGGAGGATGTTAGCATCATCATATGCATCACATGACTGACAGGCATGACTGACAGCTCACAAGTCGGCCAACTGCACACAAGTACACATAAACTGGGCCATACCTTAATTAAATGTAACTGAGGCCAGGACAAACATTCAGCCTCTTCCTCACCAATCCCCACCATGTTTTTACGTCACATCACGTTTGCTTGCATCATATTTTTACATCACATCCTGTCGCGGCAGATCAGTCGATTCTGATAAGACTGAAAATAAACATCCTGCAGCCCCATCATACGTCACCATATCAGGGCTACGGATGCATCTGTATTAATGTTCTGCATTCTGTAATTTCCCCTCTATAGTAGGCACATGACGTGAAAGCCTGCCTTATCAGCAGGTTGGAGATATTGCCACAGGAAATCAGTGATGGGGCCAAACTAAGAGCTGGCAAACTGCTAATGACACAAACACAATAGAAACACGACGCTGGCCTTTGTGTGCTGTGGGCAGTGACAGGGATCTCCACTCCTGCTAGCGCTGAGGTCAGGAGAATCTCATTTGTCTACATTTTCTCCAGTGCTGAGTGTTGAACTCTGGGTGTACACTGGGCTTCATAGACATCTACAGCTCCCACAGCAGTCAGATACTGCAGAATATATAAACTTTGGAAAACCTCACAATGATAGCTGAGGCACACTTTTAAACGCCCAAAAGTTATCACAGAAACTTCAGTGATATCAAGCTGTACAGCAGGTCCAAGTAAAACCAGCCCGAGCTGCTGCTGCATGAGGGGATATGAACATGTGCTTTGACCACTATGTACAAACCTAATTTCCTAATAGGAACACTTCTATTTTTTACTTCAAAAAGGCAATAGATCTGCATGTTTAAAGCAAGCTGAAACAGATATAGAGAGGTCCAAAGGTTTCTAGTTTTTTGCTGTTTCATGACAGATGAACACAGAATACTCCTATTCTCTCTCACAGGCAGATACTTGTTCTGTGCTCTATAACCTTTCGTCTGTGCAGCTGGGTCTATTCCAGTGTTGGCTCTGCAACCAGTCACTTTTGGAAGCGGGAAGCCTGGAGGGTTACCCATCAGTCATCTCTGCACTGGCTACAGCCTTGCTCGTCATTCTGCTGTTATTTCACCATGACAGGAATAGCAGCATAATGTCTTTTAGAAAACGGTCTGGTAGGGAAAATATCCTCATTACGTCACCGAGTTCCCAAAGACAGATGGCGTTCAATTTTGTCAAACAAAAAACCATCAAAAGACCTAAACCTTGTCAAACGGAAAACATATTGAGCTCCAAGTTAAGGATTTATGATAAAGAGACCTGGGAATGGCGGACAAGCGAGTGTGGCCAAGTTTGTAATAGCGTGCATGCTTGGCTCTGGTTGATGCTTTAAGGATATGGGGGTGGAGGGGAAGGTGGGGAGGATCAATCTCTGGCTCTGTCTAAACACTGCATGCTCGCAGCAGACCCAGCGGAGCCGAGGGCGACGTTTATGGGACTCCACGATGAGATGCTTTTTAAATGTCATTATCCAGTTACACTGCTTTTTTTGTTTGTCTTCTTTTATCTCATCGGGACATCCACTGCATTTCAAATAAATATTCTCCAAACTTATAGGCAGTGACTGGTGTGCCTGAGAATGAACGGACAAGACATTTCTATAATAACAGGCCTGTTATAATGTTTAAGATTCAGATCATATCGTGCCTCTGGGTTGAGGAATTAGGAGAGAGCAACAGAGAGCCAAGTTACATTAAGCTTCATAAAGCGCAGCGCTGTTTAGATGGAAGGCTGAGCTCTACTGTTGCTATTTAGAGCTTGTTTCCTAGATACCCCAGCATCCTCTAACTGCTCTCTCTTCATCTGCGCGCTCACCCCTCCAAACACGGCTATGCCTCGAGAGTAATGCATTTCTCAATATTGCGCCCACAAAAAGGTTCATGCTCCAATTACATTTCACTTGCTTTGAAAAGAATGATTTATTTGTTTTCTCAAAAAAAAAAAAAAGGTAAATCCTATTCTTTTGTATCTTTGATGAGATGTTCATTGTCTAGTGACTGTGACAAAAAGTTATCATACCCGACTTTTACTCAGGTTCTGCAATCCTGTCTGCCCACTTGGCTCATCAAACTTGGACGACTGTTTGGGTCTCAAACTGTCTTAGTGTTTGTCTTTCTTATGCTGCAACTATGATTAAATATTGATAACTTGCATAAACGGGACACTGTGTGGATTAATGCTAGCACAGGGACCGCAAGACAATCCTGATTAATACATCAATAAACCCAGAAGGTTTCAGTTTGATTGCAAGGAATCCGCCTGTGTCCAGGAGAACTTTTTATCCTGAGGTGGAGGGGAATAACATTGAGAGAGGCTTTTGTTTTATAGAAGAGTTGACTTGACGACGGTTTCTGTCTATAAAAACAGTCCAAGATATCAAAACTCAAGCATACACAGGAACTAGTAGATTCCACTAAGTAACATAAACAGTTACCTTGCTCTGGCTCGCAAAGGAAACACAAAACCAAGTCAGACAACAGAGCAGCGGCAGAGTTCAAATAAGCACAACTATGAATCACTGACACAGATCCATTAGTGCTCGTGTGGCACTTTGTCTGGCTATTTTCTATTTAACATAACATTAAGATGTGTTAATTCTTGTACTTGCTATATTAATTTAAACCATTCAGAGCAGAAAGGCTAAATGTACTGTGACTGGGGCCATTTAATATCGAGAGACCACTCAAGTGATATAATAAGGTTTGCTTTTCCAGAGAAAGCACAAGCGCACCTCAAGTGCTTCCTCCTATTGAGCACTATTCTGAGTCATGCAGACTTAAGCATGGCAGGCTCTCTATGGCCTTTTAGTACTGGGTTGCCTTGGCAGCAGCTCCAGGACTCCATGGTTTCTGCTGATAAGGAGGAGGAAGTGGCTGTGCCTAAGAAAGCAAGGTAGACTTTCCACACACTCACACTATTCTCTATTTTACTCTAACCTTAACCCAGTTCCCTCAGTCACTCTTTTTCCTGAAAGTACATTTATCCACGGTCACATGCCGTGTGTTCCGTAGGATTATAATGGCTTACACTCCATGCTTGTGTCTAAACCAATCACAATTGTCAGGGAGGCTTGGTATGCAGGCCTAAGTGTGAGCAGAGAGCACCACTTGCATTAATGGAAGCAGAGTGAAGCTTCCTATAAATGCAGCCAGTGAGCCATCTTCCTCTTCAAACCAAATACACACAGTGAGTGATGCAGCTTATACTGTTTGTTACGTAACAGCCATCATGTCTGTTTGGATAAAAAGATGTCTTCTTGCGGTTCTATTTTTAGAAACTCATGACACTGTCAACATGCTGAACCGCCTCTGATCCGCGGCTCTGACACCAGACTGCAGCCCCTCGCAGTCATGGATGCTCTGGGAAGTAATACTTTAAAGGGTTTATGTTCCCTGCCATGTATGGGGGTAAAGGAAACATAGATGAGTCACAGGTGTGTTTACAGTGTGCGTTGGTAGGGAATATGCTCCTGTCGTCATAGCTCTTCTCTGCCTCCAGCAAAAATACTTTGCCTAATGATGAGTTTCTGAGCTCAGCGAGGAAGGCGTTGCTGGACGACTCAAAGTCATCCTTCTGTGGGAAACACACAGTTCATACTGGGTTCAGGCGGCGGGAAACGGAGAGGTGTTTTTGTCGCGTGAAAGGGAGGAGAAGAAGTATAAAGATCAGCATAGCAACCGGAAAGAATTAAACGTCTGCTTGGAAGCATCGACTGACATAATTCAAGTGAGCGGCAACAGCGGCGTCATATGTTATACATGTGTCCCCTCAGGAAGTGAAGAGGAAAGACAGAGAACCTGCAGTTACCACAGATCTCTTCTTTAAATAACAGACACTTTAATAAAGGAACTGTTGATTCAATGGACACTGGCTTCCACCTCACTCACAGTACTTCTTCTGCTTTTATAGAATATTGAGGACTAGGAGAGAAACAGAGACACTGATGGCGTTTACTTAAATTTGAACGCATGACATGCCGTGTATTGACTGTACACACAGAGCACAAGCCTGGTCACTCTGACACAGCAAAATACATTCAGTTGCCAGTTCATCAGGCACAGCGAGCTAAAACAAATGCTGTCTAATACAACAATCCATTACGTTTTTTTTAAATAGTTTCGATTCAACTCTATGGACATATTGGAGGCTGCAGTTTGCAGTGCTGTAAAAGTGTACTCCATTATACTAAGTGGTGTTTCTAATATTCAGCCTACTCCTATTTATATAAATGGGATGGACAAAACATCAGAAACACATTTCAGTTTTACCTGGTATAATTCAACAGCACTGTTAATGTAGCTGCCAAAATGACAATAAATTGCCCATTTTTCCTGCTTCAATGACAAAATGTTCACTTGCTGCCTAATATATGCCCCCCCCCTCCATTTTCTGGAGCAGTTTATTCTACATACATCATACTAGAAAATTGGATGGTGAGACACAGCTAACATCACAGCTTCCTCCAATTTGGACGTACCATTCTCTTTTCTCCCAAAAAGGGTGACACAGTTCATTTAACAGTTTGAATTTTTGTATCAAATTTCACCAATGTGACCTCTATGTGAAAGTACTGTGCAAATTTACTTCTCAATAGCTGCAAAAACAAACTTCTCTCTTATAGATACTTATCTGATGCAGCCCAGTGGGAAATTGCTGTGTGCTAGTTACGTTAAACATTTCTACCTTGCATACAGCTCTCTATCCTGTGGATGAGCTGGTAGGACTTGCAGCGGTCCAGCAGAGTTCGGATGGCTGGAAGGGGGTCCAGGACGATGGTCTCAGGGTGGGCATCAATGTAGTCCTGAAACACAGATGAAAAAAAAATTTGTTTTAAGATTTTTGTATTTACTCATTTTTTAGATTATGTATGTTAAAACAAATCCTAACAGAGATATTAAACGACAAAAATCTGTCTGTACGATATATGATACACTACGCAACCTAGAAGGTGCAAGTAGCAGCATCTCCTCAGATTGTGATGACTGGCATTTTTAAAAATCGTTCCCATCTCCTACCGATTAAGGTAGGACTGAAACGATTACTCAATTAATCATTCATCTAGCAAAAGAAAATGTATTGTCAACCATTCTTGATAAACAATGTTAAAGTCAATTCCCATGGAAAACTGCAAAACATCCATAGTTTGAAACATGAATAACATTGGGTTTAGAACTGGTTTGAACTCGTAAAGGGCATTTTTCCTCCATCTTCTGAAACTGTTTAGGCTAAACAAATCAATTGATCAAAAAATAATTGGCAGATTAATCAAGCATGGGAAAAAAATGTGGGTGTGTTGCTAAAACATGAAATTGCGTGCAAAAAGGGCGGCTATACAATGAGGGTGCACACGATGTGCAACCATCTGCCATGACACACACACCCAAATACATACAGATTAGAAATGTTAAACAAACATATTAAACTAGGCTACAAGTACAAATACACCAAGTTGAACGATCAACATAACTCACTCTCTCTCTGTGTGTACGTGCGTGTGAGCTAGAGAGCATGAGATGTATGCCAGCGGCTCTGTGTAGGTTACATCACTACATCTCTGCATGGCCGGCTGTTAGGTCAGCGTGAGGTTTGCTATTTTACATAACTGCACTCCCCTTCTCTTCTCGGCTCTCCTCTGGCTTTGTCCCCACACCACCTCCTCCTCTCCACTTTGCAGCTCTCCGTGCTCTCCACATTTCCATCTCTGCTCTGTGGATTTCTCTGCCAACCCTTCCTTCCGAGGAACTTATTCTGACTCACAAATGCTGTCATGTGGAGCTGGCTGGCCTGCACAATTACACAAACAGCCTGCCTGCTCACATCACAGCCCTTTAAAAAACACAGCAGCTCCACCGTCACACGTTTGTGTTAAATCAAAAACACGGCAGTGACAGACATCAAACACAAGCATACAGTGAAAGGCCTCTTATTATACCCACACATACTGATGCAAGGAGCGTGTAAATAATGCCTTTGCCTTGACATGGAGGACCCATCTGTAGGATCTGCCGGAACGGGAAATGCTGATCACAGCCAGTTCAGTAGTTATGCAAGTCAAACATGCTGATGCCAAAAAATAAATCCAAATTAATCTTCCAGGAGTTTAGAGGAATTCTCTGCTGATCTGTCACTTGCTTATATCTGCGTCTCAGTAGAAGTGATGGATTTAAACACAGACAAGTGTTCCAGTGGGTATAAGAGAGTGGATGTTAGGGCTGCTTATTTTCTGTTCGCTTTCCCGGGCAGATCTGTTTCCATAAGGAAAAAATTGTTCAAAGTCTCAGGAAATTTGGTCAGCAGAGAATCTAATCGGTGCTACTAGTGGCGAGCCATTTCTATGATGCCACAGGCATCAAGTCTGAAGTGGAAAATAAATTTTAGCATCACAACCAGATGGGTGTGATTTATATCAGCTCGGGTGACATAAACTGTCATTGACAGAGAAACTAATCTCAATAAACAGGTATCTGCATATGAATGCAGAATCTGTAGGCAAGGGACAAGATTTTGGTATCCGTTTTCATTTGAAATGTTTTACACACACACAGAAAATGAAAGGAACACTTTTTAAGCAGAGTATAGAATCAAGTCAATTAAACATCTGGGTAGTAGCAGAGGGGGGTTGTTAACTAATATAGTAAAATTAAACCAAAGTCAACTACAGATTATTACTAGTGATCTGCTAAAAAAGTGGATTAGCACTGCACCCATAGAGAAAAATCATGCAAATGATATTTATCCAAGGTCCTCCATTGTGCACACGGCTCACACCTCAGGCCACTGAATCACCAGAGTGCATCCCAGCCTGACATTTTGTTTTAAATAAAGGGAGGAATGCTCCATTCCCTCCACCACGCAAAAGGTTATTTATGATCCCAGCTGTGTCACATTAGATATGTGCCAATGCTTATGTCTCAACAAAAATGTAATCACAGATGACAGTTGTGTTCAGGTAAATAACCAGAACTTAAGGAGGTACAAACAGGAGGACTGAGCCACAAAGCTGAGCTGCGGATTTAACAGCCAATACTTGATCCAACTTTCATCTACACTCACAAGCTTTAATATATAAGAATCAAGTTGTGGGTATTTGTTTCAGGACCACAAAGGTGTGTAAATGTTAGTTAATATTAACCAGGTTCTTCTGTTAAAGTGATTACTCCACACTGACATCCTGTTTGTCCACCCTAAATGAGCAGTCGGGAACATGTTGACAGAATTGTGTGACGTTTGTCATGATTACAGCTCCTATGACTCAGAGAGCGAGAGCGAGGAAAATAAATGAATTTTCACACCATCTATAGCACTGCCAGATAAATTAATACACAGATATGCACACACCAGTTTTCTGAAGTGTGCTCACAGTGCCACATTTGGATTTGTGACCTGCTGTCCATGTGAGATTTTTCTCACTTCAGGAAGATACAGAAAAACTCTTAAAGAACTTTCAGTGACTGAATTTTGGTTTTAGGAGTCACCATATGCTCCAATATAGCTGCTAATGTCCTTTATGTTCCTGGAGCTAAGATTAAGGCTCTTTGTCTTGCGTTTGATTCCATGAACTGGCACATTTACATGTAAACATAAAATTCTGTCACCCATAAATGTAGCCCTTCTTCTTTTCTTTGCTACAGATGGCCAACACTATCCAGAGCTTCTACACTGAAAAGCTTAACCAATGTTCCATATCATGGCATGACAGTGGCTGGGCCATATGATTACAGAGTCATGTAAATGAAGTTTGTGAGATGAGGGCTGGGTGCCATTTTAAATTTTTTGTTACAATTCTTTGCTAAATGGGTCTAAGGTTTAGTAAAGCTAAACATGTTTATATTTCTCAAAGAAAGAAAGAAATCTGCCTAAATATCAATCTAAAATTTAACTACCTGGTCAAAGAATAAGTACCGTATTTCCTTAAATAAAAAGTGGTAGTGAAGTAAAAGTGGGTCTCCAGTAACGGCCGGGGGTGTGGTCGACAAACAAATAAAGGCCGGCCTCCCATGTAGGCCGGGGGGAAAAACAAGGCTGGATAAACTCCTGGTGGCTGTCATTATGTGCATGCCAACAAACATAATATATTTCCATTGCTTTAATTTAATAAACTCAACAACATAATCAGACTATTTTCAACACTGTTGTTCTGAATTACTCATCTAAAGTGTCACTGTTCGACTTCAGTCTCAGCCACAAGATGGCAGCAGCTACATTTCAAGCGCCATATGGGAACTTTGCAAGTCAATTCGTTTTCCACAACACTTTTCCTGAAAATGTTACACAATAAAAGCCTTGTTATCAAATGAAGGGTAAGGGTTTCTGTCCACTGAAATGCTAGAAGGCTTTTAATTTTAAACTAATACAGGAAGAGTTGAGTAACAGCGTGATGCAGTAACTTTAATAGGGCGAATGGGAGCAGATCAAAACGAGGCTTTTGTACTAAAATCTGACCAATTATACTCAAACAGTGAGAGTTAGAAACAAAGGCCTGCCTCTAATACAAGCCTGCTTCAGATAAAGGCCTGATAACTTCTGCATTTCAGGTAAATAAAAGGCCCCGGCCATTATCTGAGGAAATATGGTAAACAATATAACAAATATGACCAGGCATTGTATGCCAGCTGTCGGTACTTCACATTTTTTGATACTTGGTGCTACAGCCACATGGTGGTCAGTAACAAACCAGGTTTGATATGCATACCTCCCGATGCGATATTTTTCACTATAGCAAACAGAACATTTAAATTCTCTTCACTGATGAAGGCTGTGAGATGCAGTTGAAAGCTCATAAAAATCTAGTAAGTGGTCCTTTAATTTGACATTACTTTTGAGTTTTCATACATTTGCACTGTGTTTCAAGAAGTGGAAATGATCAATTTCATTCACCCCACTTTTCCAGACCTCTCTACTTATATTCTTCATATCACCTATGCATGCTCAGGGGAAATGAAGAAAAACAAAGATGCATACCTGTACTCTTTGCACCAGCACCACAGCCTGGGAATCATTCTGGTCAGCCTCGAGGATGAGATCAGTCAGTTTGTGGATGATGACGTCCAGGGGACCCTGCTCCTCCAGAGGCTGGGTGAGGTCCAGCTAAGGAGAGAAGGACAGCCATGGGTCATGGGATATGGTGCAAACAAGGTCATCCTACACTAAGGTATTCATGTATCCCATTTATGTTAGCAATTACCCACGAAGTACCACAAGTGTGTCTTAGCAGCACAGCATTGCCTTTTGTTTACTTACTGCTTTTACAAAACTGCAGTGATAAATCAATACGAATCCATTTATTACGTGGGACTATTGGGCAAATTGTTTCCCCTTTACCTACTGTTTATACTTATACATGCACCAATGCACTGACCAGGCCGGTTAGAAAGGAGGCAGTACTGGTGGTGAAGTCTAGGATGTATTCAAATTACCATATGTATGATACATATGCACCTAACTGGCATTTCATTATGTACTGAAATAATGAATATGATGGATGGGAGAGAATCAGGACTGATTCTAAATCATCTTCTCCCACTTTTATTTATAGCTGTAACTTTGGTGCAGCCAGAGTTGATGTTGTATTTGTTTTGAATTACACCATCAGGATTTATTTCTGGTGTCATCTATTTTACTATGAGTTACAAACTCCCTCCCTCTGGCCAGACCTCCAGTCTCCCTGAGAAAATTCTACAGCCTCTGAGGAAAAAACCAAATTAGCATTCGTTTGAAGTTTACTGCAACCAAAAGACTGACTGCACTGGCCAAGTAGTTAAAGCAGCTCTCCAAGTGTAATAAGACAGCACTTGCACACACACATGCAGGAACATTGCAAGAGATAAAAGGAGAGATGCTAGGCTTTAGCAAACCAATTTCAAGTCCTCTGCTGATGAATGTGCCAATTTACAAAAAGGCCTCTATTCTGGCTGAATGTGTCCAGTTTGTTGTGACAAAGGTCAAGGTCAAGTTTAGTTTCCATCCATTCATCCATCCAGCACTTATCCGGGGCCGGGTCACGGTGGCAACAGGCTAAGCAGGGTTATCCAGACGTCCCTCTTCCCAGGAACACTTTCCAGCTCCTCCTGGGGGATCCCAAGGCGTTCCCAGGCCAGTTGAGATATATAATCCCTCGAGCGTATCCAGGGCCTCTTACCAGTTGGACGTGCCAGGAAAACCTCTAAAGGGAGGCATCCAGGAGACATCCTTATCAGATGCCCAAACCACCTCAATTGGTTCCTTTCGATTTGAATGAGCAGTGGCTCAACTCCGAGCTCCCTCTGGATGTCCGGGCTCCTTATCCCATCTCTAAAAGGTGAGTCCAGAAACCATTTGGAGGAAACTCATTTTGGCAGCTTGTCTCCGCGATCTCATTCGTTTGGTCACTACCCAAAGCTCATAACCATAGGTGAGGGTTGGAACATAGACCGACTGGTAGATTGAGAGCTTTGCCTTCCGGCTCAGCTCCTTCTTCACCACGACGGTCCGGTACAGCACCTGCAATACTGCTGATGCTCCACCAATCCACCTCATGCTCATTTTATCCTCACTAGTGAACAAGACCCCGAGATACTTGAACTCATTCATCTGGGGCAACAACTCGCTTCCAACCCAAAGGGGGCAATCCACCGTTTTCCAGCAGAGAACCATGTCCTCGGACTTGGAGGTGCTGATTCTCATCCCAACTGCTTCACACTCTGCTGCAAACCACCCCAGGGCATGCTGAAGGTCACAGCCTGATGAAGCCAACAGAACTACATCATCAGAAAAAAGCAGACAAGCAATTCTGAGGTCACCAAACTGGACACTCTCCTCCCCCCAGCTGCACCTTTAGATCCCGTCCATGAATATCACAAACAGAATCGGCTACAAGGGGCAGCCCTGGCGAAGTGTGCCAAGAATGCGGACACAGCTTACACTCACCCCTTTTCCACCAAGCCAGTTTGAGTGCTAGTTTCGAGCCGGTACTTAATTTGGAACCAATTCTTTGCATTTCGACAGCAAAAGAACCGGCTCCAGGCCAGGAAAACTGGTTCAAAAGTGGCACCAACTCTTTCCTGGGCTAGAACTGAGAACTGCTTATGTCAGGGGCTGGGGGCGGGATTTTTGTGACCAACCAAGACTAGCAAAAACTTTGTGACTGCCATTTAAAAAAAACACGTGAAATCAAAACAGCAGTGGTTCGTGGAAGAGACCAACTTTCTGCTTGCACTGTGGTCCACGGCAGAAGTGCAAAATAAACTCCAGGGAGCATCCAGAACCAAGCCGGTATTCGAGCAAATCCAGCACAAAATGGCTACTGCAGTGTTCAACAGAAATGTCTAACAAATAAACAACAAATGTAATCGCTGTCCATAGGAATCACACGGAACATTGCTCCTCCTGGATCTGAGGTTTGACAAATCCTTTGGAGTCTCCTTTCCAGCACCCTGGTTGTGTGTTTGTTGTGTTCGTTTGGGAGTTTGGTTTATGTGTGTAAAATAACTTTTAAAGTTGGAAAATGCAAGGGTACCTGAAGTTGCTGCTTTATTTACCCTTCTTTGTAGCTGAAGCTTTACATGAAGGACATTCTTAATTTTAGAGGAAGAGGTTGACAGTCAGAAAGACAGATAAAGCAGCCTTCAATTTGTGGCTAGGCATAATATTTGAAAGGCCATATGAGAGAAAGTAAATTTTGAGATAATCAGAAATATCTTGTTAGACCTCAGGCTGTGTTTTCTAACAGCAGTGATACAACTGTGGCAGTCTTAATGTACCTTATTATACTAAGGCAAACACTGTGACAAATAATTTAACAGCGCAGTATGACTCCTTGAATGTGTAATTGGACTCTAAGAGACAGTACAACTGAAACCAAACATCAAAATTGTTCTGAGAAGACTGTGTCAATTGTGTTGGTTGCAGTGCTGCTGTTGTCTAATCAAACACTAACTCATTAACTAATCAGCAAATGGGGATCACCTAATCATTACAGACAAAAAGACAATTCAGCAACACCTGTGCAAATAAGCCAGTGCTGGGCAGGATCCTACTGTCCTTTGTGCTATCCAGACAGTACGCAAAGTGAAATTAATACACCTTAGTCACACTGGTGTGGATCAACGCAAGAACTGTAAAAATGTATAGACTTTCAGTTAGTTGAAGGTTGGCCGCAGACAGAGCCAAGTTAATGATTGTGAGAGGTGTGATGGATAGATGACTAATTGGTGTACTCTTGGTTCTGCCCTGAAAAGTCAATTGCACAGTTGTAATAAATATCTGTTAAATATCAGATTATTTAGATACCGCGTTCTTCACACTGGCCCATCAGCTGAGGAGTAACATGCCAAACATGAGCTGTATATATACAGGGTAATGAGGCTGAAAATGTCTAGACACATACACAACTTTTACAAATCGACTGTGTGTCTCAGGGAGGGCTGAGGTTAGGTGTGGGCAATATGGATAAAATCCTCTATCACACTATTTAATTTTGTATCATAATAATATTGATATACATTTAGAGAGAATACATTTTAGAAAAGTGATTGATAAGTTATTAACGTGGAAAATAACCAGACAGTCTGTTTTTGGTTAATCCAGCAAACTAAATGCCTCACAAATCAAAGTTTTTTTACTACATTATTGCAAAACTCATAAAATCCAATATTGCCATAAAACAACTCTGGTCATTAATTTGTAACTTTGCCCAAAATGGCCCAATAATGAGAGAGCATTGTGGATAAAAACAACTTGTGATTCACTGAATGAGATAGTCTGGGATAATCGAGAACAAAATTTCAGGAGGTGAAATGTGACACTACAGTGAAAAATTGGCTATGCTTTAAAAAACAAAACAAAACAAAAAAAAACAGCACAAATTTGCATGCTTTCTAAGTGTGCACAGCTTTGTGCACCAATAAACGGATAGATTTTTGAGGACCAACCATGGCCTAAGTATCATCTTGCAAGTGATATTTGTTGAGGAACACAAAATAAAAATTTCTTAATGATTTCTCTGGAATTGGAATTTTGGAACCGGTTCTCAATGCCCAACCCTACTACTGGGTCTATAACACTAGCTGCTATAAGCAGCAGTAGTGACAGGGCCTCAGTAGTGGCATGAGGTACAGCAGGTCGGTAAAAACTGAAACGCTCGCTCTTTTCTGTCTAGCTGGCAGTGTCAGTGTGGCAGGGCTGGGTGGAAGGGAATTTGTCTGTACTCTACTGAGGGATGGCTTTTAATCTCTTGCTTACACAACACAGAAGGCCCATCCACAGCCTGGCCCCTCCACAATAGGACTCTACATCGTTGGGGGTCAACACCCACTGGCAAAGACACATCACAGAGGATGAAGCTCTCCTCTCCCTGTGCGTCGACTGAATGACCCCGCTTTAGAGCTCATCCAAAAACCAAGCAGTAAAGTCACTGATGTCCTGCTAAATGTTAAAAGCAGAAATGTCAGCTGACATCTTTACAAGTCCTCAGGGACTGAGTGATAGCAGTGGGCCATGGTAGAGATGGACAGCATAGAAAACATGCTGAATCCTGGAGGGAGAGGGGTGGGACAGGGCCAATAGATTTTCAGCTTTGATGTAGCTCCACAGTGGGCCCAAACTATACCCCAGGGAAATCTAACGGTAATTTTGAGCAAACAGCAGAGACAGAGCTCAGATGTGAACTTCAGTTTCCAACATAACTGTGTACAAGTATGGCCAACTCAAACTGTATGAACGGTTTGGAGCAGTTATTTGTTTTTGCGATTTTCAATGGAATTGCTTGATCCTTTAGATGTCTCTTTCTAGTTTCCATCAGCTGGCTCTAATCTCACCTGGCTTTTGCTTTGTTGTCAGGCAAGCCCAGAGAGAAATGGTGTGCAGACATACATGTGATGAATGATTTATTTTGTATGCCCTAGTGTAAGAGAAACGCATGTGTCTGAGGCAAACTGTGGCTGCCTGCCACACCTGACATGAAGTACAAGACTGAACATGAGAGGGGATCAACATGAAGGTGAATCAGCCAAAAAACATATGGAGGATCAAACTGGGAGCTCATTAGGATAATGGCTGTCTCCTCAGCAACGCTGGAGTCCTCACTGCTGATGATGTTGATAACTGGAAGCTCATGAGGCAACTGCCTTTCATTAATACCAAGTGTGTGAAATGAAAGAGGTAGCTTAAGAACATTTCTAAACACACTTTTTGCAGGTGGGTTATTTATTATGATTCATTTATTGTTTTATTATCATTTGTCCTTTTCATCAATTTTTTGTAGTTTTTAGTCTAGCTTAAAATGTATTTTATTACATTTTCAATCTTATTTTCTCACGTGCATTGGTTTCATATGCCTAAAGTTTTATTTTGTTGGTTTGATGGTGTACACATGTGTCTTATTCTTCTGAGACCCAGCCTATTCATTTATGTCCTCTGTAGTAGACATTGGTTTTGGTCTATATCTTTTGACTCATTTGAGCTACCCTACTAAGTCCTGGTGTGCTAAATAGTGGACATCCTGGCATTTCCAATGATATCTCATGTGTTTGGGTGGAATGAGAGGAAAACATTGTTTTCATGCTGAGACAAAAAAAGTTAAAAAGGAAGATACTTTTTTCCTCCTCGGTTCTTAGGAGGATATTATCTTATCTGTAAAACACTTTGAACTGCACTTACCATTATGAAATGTGTTATACAAATAATGTTTGATTTGATAAATCATGGGGGATGAAAAATAACTACTTCAGAAGGAAAGAGCCTTCATAGCTCTAGCTGGTCTATTGAGGCTGGGGATATTTAGGGAGATTAAAAGGAATCACTGTGGAGTTCATCTTGATCAGGCTGATGAATCTCTCATTCATCATTGTTTCCACCCACAACTAAAGGCTAATAAAAACACCCCCCAACTGGAAATTTGTCAAATTAATCAAAGGTAGTGTAAAACACACATTTTGGCTTTGTTGTAGTGACTTGAACACATACATGATGAAGCTTTCTGTACATTTATAATTTTCTGCTTCATCTAAGCCAATGTCACTATATGCCAATTGCAAATATTAGCCACCAATCACCTTTCTTTGGATTATGGTATATTAGAGGATCAATAATTACCATCTAATGCAGCGGTCCCCAACCTTTTTTGCGCCACGGACCGGTTTCAAGTGAGACAATATCTTCACGGACCGGCCTTCGGGTTTGGGGGCATAAATATATCGAAATAAAATGATATGACCGGCATAAAAACAAAAATAAAGTGGATAAAAAAAAATACAACTCACAATGACGCTGAATTAGTGGGAGCCCTGAGGTTGTGTCTCTGCAACGAGCCGGTCAAATCTAGGGGTAATGGGAGACAGTGACACCCGAAGTGTGTTCCTTATGTCCAGTCT